>LT855409.1:251674-271238 GCA_900184765.1 Hymenoscyphus fraxineus
GTGATTTGAAACTTGGATGGGAGGGAATGAAAAGTATGCGTTTTTGATGAGGGGTTGATGGTGTCGCAGGCTTTTGTGTTAGGACTTTACGTTTTTGGGTTGGGCAGCTTAATGTAATAGAACTAAAAAGGTCGATATGATATGTATGAGACACGTTCATCTACCTAGGTGAAGTTTTCTCTTCATATTTTATCGACCCGCTGTGAAATTTTATCATCCCTAAATGGGGTCCGTTTTGTTCCTCTTCAACACTCGATTCATGTCTGGATCCATCTATTGATGATGCCCCCCGGGGTCGATCCATTTCTCGACCACGCAGTTGGGGAAAGAGAAGGTTGACTAGGGTTAATGTAATAATCTGGTCTAGATATTTGAAGTGAACCCCACATTAGAATACCCCATGGGTAGAAAATCAGAGGCTTCCCTGTTGAAAAGTTGCAGAGGCGAAATTGCGCTATTGAACGTGGATGAACGACGGTTAGTCGACATGAGCATACCTTTTGCCTTAGCCTAATTGTTCAAAGATACCACTCGTAGATATGACAGCAACTGAACGCTTTTGAACTTGGGCCGATCAGTGATATCTGGCATTACACTCTTCCGTGGGTTACAGTCAAAACAACAATGAGATTAATCGATGAATCATTTCCCTAGTATATATGCTTTTAGTGAGAAGAAAATTAAGGCAGCGTTAAGAATACCTTGAGAAACGGGCCGAAAGTTGCTTAACCTCAAGCTAGCTTTCATCTAAGAATCTCTGGTAGCGAATGAGGTCAAAGGGGTTCCTCGCTTAAATGGAATATGCCTTCAACTACTGCCATTCCACCACCGGAACATCATTCCGATCCACTTACATTCTCCCAACGTTTTTAATCTGCTTCAGTTACTATCTGACTCGAAATGTACCAACTGCGGATGCTAAAGTAGTTCCCCAACCCATAACTTCCAAGCTTCTGATCAATCATCTATTAATTTGCCAGAGATTCCACTTCATTATCACGGACAAAATGATTTCATACCTATTTGGGATCCTCTCACTTGTCACTATTGTGTTGTCTTAAGGAGAGCATGAAGAATTTGAAACAGTTTTGAGCTACCTGGAATGTAAGACGAAGTGGACAGACGAAGATGGACACGGAAGGATTCTCACCAAGACCGATTCGAAGATCATTACCGTCGATCCTGAAGATGACTACATGGATACTCCAACCTCGACAGTGTACACCACTAAAACCTGTGAGTCCCCTACTTATGCCCAAATATGATGAAAAACTGACATTTATACCAAAGTTAGTACAGTGCTGTCGTCTCCTTTTCTGACTATAGCTACAATACGTCTTGACACAACACAGAAGGTCTTAATATACGAAAATTCGTTCCAATCACCGAGAGCTAGAAACTAACACTTCTCAGCCGACGTTTGTGGTTTATGATGCCGACTGAGGAGCAAAGACTTACGAGTGACAAACAGAATTATCAAATGCAAACAACTGGAGAAAGATACGAGGAGTCATTCTAGAACAATGTATCCTTCATCGGGTGTTACTGGATCGCAGAAAGTGTAGATGATGCTCACCTCAGTGGGTTTATCCACGGATTATAGGAATGGCCAATTTCCTCAGGTTGTATATCTCAGGTTCGAACGAGGCCCGTTGTGATTCCCATGCATTGATAATTCTTAATCAAATTACCACTATTTGGATCGTCTACGTACAGGTAGGTGGCAATGTTCATATTGCAGTTTTTAATTGCGATAAGAGAAACAAGTCAAGATAGTACCAGTCAGTATTGAAGTAGCACTAGAATGGTCTTGATCACTTACAATAAGAATCCATTGCGAGCACTGAATTTCCTCACTGTGTCGCAAGGCACTCATACTTACACATTGTCTGCATACCGCATGGACAACAATTACAATTAAATTGATTACGAGGGGGTTCTAAGATGGACTTCACTTTCACTGTTCAAAAGATAGTCCCAAGATCTGTATTGTACCAAAAATGACATTCCTATATACACATGCATACATCCTCTCCCTCGCCCCTCCAAGAAACATACTCTGTAAAGCCCTTATATTCCACAACACAAGTCCCTCTATCCCAGCAGAGGAGGTACACATCGGATTTCTTCCAGATGATGCACGCGATGAGTGTATCCTTGCCGCAGCCTCTGGCTCCCCGATAGTTTCTAACAACGGTTAGTCCTGGGCACCGTGAAGAGAGCATGAGAAGGGCATACATACTAGATTTCTTGACAAGCCCCATCCCATTGAGAGATGCTAGGTCCTACCAAGCTTGGTCACCACCAACAACCCCCAATTTGAGAGACGCTAGGTCCTACCAAGCTTGGTCACCACCAACACCCCCCAATTTAAGAGACGCTAGGTCCTCCCAAGTTTGCTTGCCAATTCCCGATCTTGTCGAGACAAGGGTCGAGAATTGGCCGCTTGCTTGGGACAAGCTATATTCCAGTGTTCTCGCAATGCTTTTACGATATCTGTAGCTAGAAGAGTGTGGGTGGTGATCCCACTCCCATCCCGTCAGATCTTACAAGCTCATCCCAGTGCTGTCCATTGCCTGACATTGTCAGCAATGACAATTGAGTGAGTCTCTCCTGCACCATGGCGCAGGTCCTGCTCTAGGAATATGAACATGTCGCGAAGAAGTGAAGCTATCAGTCACCTTATAGCGAAGGTTGTTGAAGGTGAATCTGCAGTGTCTCTGAATCTTGACTTCAATAAATTCCGCAGGTTGATTGGCGGTATCGGAAAGGGTTGGACCATGAATAACCGAGTGGAGTCTACTGGGGAAAGAAGCCATGGCAACGTTATGGCGCAGAAGAACAGTAGAGAGACTTTGGTATAATGCCACATAGAAAAGTTATGGTCAACTTGATGCTTCCTCTCTGGTCTGCTGATTCAAAGTTGTTGGCTTGCGCTATTCGCTGGTTGCGGAGTATTTGATTGTGTGGGAGGATAGCCCACAAAGAAGTTTGCTCGTTGGTTATCGGTCCCCATGAGGTACAAGAACGAAGAGAGAGGGAGAGTTCGTCATCCAATTTCTAAGAAAGTATAGCTTCTTTGAGCTCTGCGAATCTGGCAATCAGACGGGCGCCACTTACAACCATCTGAAGATGTGAAACGGTACCGCACTCTGAAGCTGTAGTCTTGAGCTTTGGAATTATCGATATAGCGACGTAGAAGGCGCTGATGAAATTGATTGCAATAAGTCGCTCGTGAGTCGTGGATCTCTTGGTGGCCAGAGTCTCGCTTATTCTGACTATTGTCAGTGCCTCATCTTGCGAAGGTGACCATCACATGAATAATGGAGTTTTTCGTACCGTCATAGTCAGTCCCTCGTCACTATCAGAATAATCGTCTGCACAGAGCAGGCTTGACGAAAGACTTGTGTTATCTATGCTTTGTCGATGCCTCGTCTTGCCAAGGGGTCTTTGGATTTCAATTGGGTGGCACTTGCAGGCCTATGGCAAATGGTCTTCTTTTCCGCACCAGTCTGCTCTTTCAATGGAGAACTTGATAATGTTGGCTCGGACGCTGATATGATCAGCTGGCTCTGAGTGTTCTATCGGCCGTCCGTCGGACTGGAGCTGGATGATTGCTGAGACAGGGTGGTCGGCTTTTCCCTAGCTGTTGTAGTTTGACTGTCGTAAAGAAAAGACAGGAGGAAGTTGCGCTTGGCCTCTTCCTGCATCTCTTGCAGAAGATGTTGCTTATTCCTGGAGAAGTGACACCAATTGTGATTCTGGTAGTGAAAACAGGAGTGATGGCTTTTTGTTCCGCGTGCTGTTCTGGAGAGAGTGACTACTCAATTACGTGAGGGTCTCTCAAGAATGGTTCGAGGGACACTCCAGGGAAAAGGGAGTGCAGCGTTTTTGTTCTGTTGTGAGATTGATCTCCCCTTGAAACTGGATGGTGGCTTGTGTCTGGGCTCTCTGATGAGCTCAAGAGAAACACCAAGGGTGCGAGTTGATGTTTTGAGCGACGGAGTCAAGCATCGTCCTCGCTATCCGTACAATCGACCTCAAGCAGATCAGTATGCGTCCCCTTCTCCCTTTTCGCCGTCACTTTCGCCATCCGTGCAATCAAAGAGGGTGACTTACCAGTCTGCTTCCTTGTCCTTCTCTTATGCGGAGGTCAAAAAGCAAGCAGAAAACAACGGCCTGAATACCCAAAGAAGGTTCGTCAGGTGGTGATTGACCCAGATCGGTTTTGCCAAAGGTTGTTTTGTTTGGTTGACAATGGTTGATCGCTGAGTCCATTGATTGATTGATTAAAGAAATATTCTTGAACGACAGTGTTGTGGGAATTGCGACAGGAAAAAGCACGCTAGTCTTGAGCTCAATCTCGATTAGCGTTAGCGTGACAACCACCGACCGCCGCCGACTACCAGGCAGCAAGCAGTATTGGTATATGCCACATACCAAATCCAGAGGCGATGACCAATTAGGTCTCAGATCGGCAAGAAGGTGGCGGATTTTGAGTTTTCGCTTGTCTGGATAGCTGCATAGACCTTTAGCGAAAGAGCTATCTGGTACAGTTCACTTCTTGGTGCATGAATATTTGGAGCATCAAAAGGACGGAGAAGACTAGCATAACGAAGCCTGTTGAGCGGCTTCCATTAAATTATCTATTTAAGACAAATGAGCAAGATGGGAGATCTTACTCTAGAATCATTGAAGTGTCAGTTTGGCAGATGCGAATCTAAATGTGAATTCCTCTGCAAGATATTCACAGAGGTAGAAGCAAAGCACCTAGCCACTGGCAATATTTAACCCATGCTCTCCCCAACCCCTCTCAATCCACCTTCAGTCTGAAAGCTCCTTCCGTACGGAACAAACCAACCAATGAAACACCCCTTCCCCAAAAGACGGGCGCTTCATCATACCTCAACTTCCATATCCTATTCCACATCCATTCAAGGAAGGCGCTACTCCTCCTAGTCCACAAAGAAGCCTTTACAAAGAAATCCACAACACACAGAACCAAAATCCCAGCTCAAAGAAGCTGTGTCACACCCCTTGAAAAAGAAGAACAACTGATCACAGCAACACCACTTCCAGGACTACTGAGTAGGCTATTACTAATGCAAATCTCTTGTAGAGAAGATTGCTGCCAGGATAAGTGTCGCAGCGGAGTCACTTTCAATGGTTCCCTCAGAAAGGAAAAGAAGGAAACAAATGGGATAATAGTAAGATAGTGCTTTTAAATGCTAAAGAACTTCATATTCAAAACTAATACAAGAGGTACATAAACAACAAACTGCCGCAAGAGGATATCGAAAATGAAAAAAGCTGCACGCCAAATCCCAGCAAACCCCGTATCGCTCCTCCATAATAACAAAACTGACTTCCTTCCACCTCAATACAACTATTTCAACCCTCGCACACAAACCACATGTACATCCCAGCTCTTTCCCCTTCCAACTAATCTTTATCTATCCAATATTTTTCTGTAGAATGCATGCAAAACAAAATCGTTCCGCAAGTCTGGTCTGTAGTCGTCCATGCTTCGTCGATTCGTAAGTCGTAATCATCAACATGTACTGTACAGTGTACACATATTCCTAAATCCTGCTCGCAAATATTATTCCACCTCAACCATCACTCCCTCAAAAACAATAAAGTTCGTCCTAGCACCGAATATGAAAGCCTCGGAAAAATCCACCGCTGCAAGAACCTCAGCCAAAGCCTCCCTAAAACCTATTAACAGCAAACCTCTTCTTACTCTTTCTCGCCTTCTCCTTCCCCCCCGGGTTCGGAATCCAGACATCTCCCTCCACCGTGCCATCCCTCCCACCCACACCCACAGCCGGACTCTCCTCAGTCCTCGTGCGCATCAAGCTCAGACTCGGCATCGGAGAGACGGGAGTCTCAGGCCTGGAAATCAGGTCCCTGAGATCCGCGACGGGATCCCCTTTGCTCATCGGTCGAAGGTTAATGGTGCTGATGGGGCTTTCTTTGTCCAGTTGAACGGGCTGCACGGGTTGCTTGGGCTGAGTGGGCTTGGTGACGGGGGATTTGACTTTGTAGGCTTCAGAGGGTTTGGGGGGCGAGGAGACGCGCGGAGGCGAGGAGATGCGTGGGCTGGGGGCGAGGACTTTAGTGGGAGTGCGGCTTTCGGGGTATTGAGCGTACTGCGTGGGATGGGGTTCGTCGTCTCGCTTGATGTAGGATGTTGAGATTGTTTGGGAGAGTTTTGAGTTAGGGAGATCCATGGGGTGTTTGACGTATTGCTCTTTAGGACGATATTCTTTCTCATTTTCTAGGTTGGGAGACGTGTGAGCGCGTAAGAGTTTTGCATTTATGATGTCCTTTGGTATCTGTGGTGTAATCTGGTCAATTGTGAATTCTGCAGTTGTGGGTGTAGGCGAGGGCGCCCGGACTAGTTCTCTGGTGGAGACGTAGGATAGCTGATTTATTGATGCGTTGGATAGTCGGTTAGTGGATTGGTTAGATAATTGGTACATCGACGGTTTCGGGTGTACAGGTGGAGGGGTTGTTGAAGGTTCTGTTTGAGAAGCTTCGAAGATGGAGGCGTAGACTTTCTCCTTGTATGGAGTAGGGGAAGTTACCGAGCTGCGGTTGGGGGGAGTGTGAGATTGTTGGACCATTTCTGGGAGCACGGTTTCTTTAACGTCTGCGAAGAAACCTTTCTTAACGGGCTCAGGTTTTGGTTCTTCGATCATCGCTGTTGCTCTGTCGAGGTCGAGTGATCCTGGACGAGTATGCACTGTTTGGAGGGTTGCTCTGTCAAGGTCGAGTGATCCTGGGCGAGTGTGCACTGTTTGGAGGAAAAAGGGGTTTCGGGAGTCGTCTCTGGATACTGGGGTGGGAGATGAGACTGCAGATGAGGCTTCGAGAGCGCGGAAAGATTCCCGTGCTTGTTCGAATGTTGGTGTAATGTCTGCCTCGTTCAATGCAGGGCGGGAGTTCTCTTGCGAGGAATTGGACGGTCTCCGTACTTTGAGTGGATCCACAAACGGTCTATCTTCATCGGCGAATGATGGGCGTGGTCTGGACATGATTTCTTGAGACGAGTTAGATTGCCTCCGTGCTTCAAGAGAACCCCCATATACTTTAGGTTCTAGGATAGGCTCTTCCGGTGAGACGCCTTCCAGGACAATTTCCGGCTCGGGTCCCCGTTCGACTTCTCGACCTTCGAGCTCGTGAGCTTCGATTTCTGGGTATACCTCTGATTCGACGACTATTGGTTCAGGTTTTGATTCCGGGTTGGGCCAGGGTGCTGGCTCAGTTAATGTCTCAGGCTCTGGCTGGGCTTCTGGCTGGGCTTCTGGCTGGACTTCTGGCTGGACTTCTGGCTGGACTTCTGGCTGAACTTCTGCTTCAACCTCCGCTTCAACCTCTGGTACCTCCTCTATACTCTCAAGAACAGGCGATTCTTTCTTGGCTGGCGCTGGAGCAACGTGAACCCGGAAATCGTCCCAACTCCCACCACTACAAAAGGATTAGCAAAAGCCCATACAAGAAGAAAGTATTTACTCACCTTTCCTTTTTGTACTGGTCAAGGTCAAGACCTTCCAAGCCCCCCTCAACAGCTTTGATAATACTCTCAATCTGGTCCTCCAACCCGTGAGAATTCCTCTCAAACCCACTATAACTACTCCATCTCCTCCCGCTACTTTTCCCGCAAACATCGACCATCTTGATTTTTCTAATCTCGGCAGCGAGAGAATTAAATTTCTTCCCAACGAAAGGCGTCTCAGGTCTGGGCCAGATACCAATCTTCGAGGAACCTTTCATGAGAGAACCGAGGAGCATGGCATCGCAAGCGAACCGCAAGTCTTCATCCATGCCGCTATCGCAGTGGACTTTGCCATCCATGTATTTCTTGATGAGAGAATGGATAACGTTGACTATCGTCTCAATGGCGCTTTGTCGTGCATGTTTTATGGCATCTATTCGACATTAGTATTCGTATTCCAATAAAATCAATATACATTTCGAACTCACTGATAACAGTTACTGGCAGAAGACGTCCCACTTCATCATCACCAATCTTCTCATCACATTCCCGTTCCGTGATTTTCGACACATCCCTAAACTCATCCGGCCTCTCGAATACAAAAAAGATATAGAGCCAGGACAAAATATCTTCCGTATATGACCCTGGTAACTCCTCCCTCGAATGATCAATCCAAGTATCCGCGAAGAACTCTACCGAACTAATCATTCTCAGATCACTCACCATAACCGCAAGTTCGCGCAGCGTCTCCAAAGAAACCTGTCGCGGAACCTCTCTCGTCTTCCCATGGACGATGTTAAGTAATATGACCAACGTCTCCACATCAACCGTAAGCGGAATAGTGACATGACCAATAGTCTTTAGTGTTTTAGCTTCCTCGGTATCGCCCGAGAGCAAAGTCATAAAATGCTCTGAAGCCAACATCATATGTCTAGACGAAACAACACAGTGCACTTCCTGCGTAAATTTGACCGTTTGCTTTCGACGCGAGGGGCTCCGTTTTAATGGAATTTCATTTTGAACTTCTTCAACAGGAAGAGGCGTTGCTGCTGCAATCGCCCTCTCAGTCTGCTGTCTCTTCAAATTTGCCCAAAAACTGGCCGGTGGACTCGTACTCCTCTCCCGTCTCGAGGACGCATTAGACTCCCTCCTCGCCCGTGGAGGAGGGGGAAAGAAAGGGCCATCCTCAATAGCTGGAGGATCTGGGGCATAGAAAAAAGAACTTTCTTCAGGCTCGAGTTCTTGTTCCTCCGCTCTTGATTCTTCTTCTACCGCCGTGTCGTTTGACTCGTTTTCCAGTTCCGCTAGCGCTGCATCTGCTAGTTCATCGATGACTTTAGATTCCCTTCTACTTGGTGATGAATCGATTGAGGAGAAGGAGGAGGATCGACTGTGTGGAATATCTTGCTCGATTTCTCGAGTTAGTTTGAGGGTGACATCGCCGTGAGGCATGAACACCAGGATTTCGGGATCCATAGTGGGTGATGTGGTGCGGCTGCACAAAAAATTAAAACGAACTATAAAAACTGCAGGATATTAGCATATACTTCGCACAATCGATGCGGGGAAATACGCACCCAATCCAACGCAAACGCCAAACAAAAAACCTCACAAGACAAAAAACTATGTATGAAGAGAAAAAGGAAAAAAGATGGGAGCACCCAGTGAAATACGGATACCACACAACCAGCACATAATCCCAAATTTTCTCACAAGGCTCACACGGACTCGGAACGCATAATCGACAACGACTCACCGGTAAATAAAAACATGCATGAGTGGCGGTGAATACGCGATGTGTTGTCGAACCAGCCGACCAATGGAATAGCCGAAAGTTTAGGATTCACATGGCTGAGCTGCAAGTACAGGCTCTGGGTACAGGCTGTTCATGTAAGATGTTGGACCGCATTGCATATTGGGCTTCTAGCGCCAAAATTGTGCTGGTCTTGGAAGCCCACTCTACCCCAAAATGGGTCGGAAATCCTGGCTCGTCCCGAATTTGGAATCTACAACAATCCCACACGCAAAATACAATAAACACAATAAAGAAAATGGGAAGAAGATATGGAAATTAAGGGTTATTTATATTTGGGTTCCGGAGCACGTACACTCACGGATGTATTGTCACCCCATCTTATAATTTTTGATATTAAGTCCCAGCCCCCCTTTGATCTTCTTAATAGTACCCACAATAGCCGCCTTAACCCCATGGCTGGGTCCTTTATACTCGCTCTCATTCTCGAGTTCGAGATGATCGCACAGCGCAGTAATAGTAAGCGCCTGCGCCTTCCTTATAACCATCCTCAGAGTCAACCCCACAAACGGCGGGGGTACCGGCGGCCAAAGTTTATTCTCGTCCGCGCTTTTGAGGAGGGTTCCGAGTACGGCGCCGTCGCAGGCGTAATTCAGTCGCTTAGTGTCCGAGGGGCATAGGAAGGTGAGCGTTCGACAGTTTACCGGACCAGTTTGGTATTTTTGGATTTCGTGGTGGATGATGGCATACATTTCCGAGATTCCACGTTGGCGTTCGGATTCGATTGCAGCTGGAAACATCAGTCCCCTTCAATAAAATATGTGTTAGTGGCTGCTGGTGGGTTACTTACCAAAAACTTGTGCGGGGATTGGGAGACCTTCATCTGATTCTCCCAGACCGAGATCACCACTACTTTCCAACGTTGCAATCCGCGTCAGATGTTTGAACTCAGGTGCCATGTTGAAGACACAAGCAATGCTGAGCCACGGAAGCAAATCCTGTGTCAATGAAACCGGAACCGTCTTTTTCAAATCTTTCAACCACAACTCCGAATTCGTGTACAAGACCTCAGTCAATTCGTATTTATCAGCCAGGATAGCGATATTGGTCATTGTATCCAGATCAACCGTCCTTGGAACCTTGCGATGATTGTGGTGGATAAGATTCATCAAAATCGTCATGGCGAAAGGGTCATCATCTGGAAGCGGCACGACCGCCTTCCCTTTCGCCAGTTCTCGTCCCTCGACAAAAGTTTCTTTTCGAAACATTGCTTTGAAGACGGCAGAAACGTGTATCAAGTGCTTGCTGCTCACGATCATTCGCGTTTCTTTGCTGCGTAAAACTGGTGCGGGGGATTCCATTGAGGCATCGTCGTCGCTTAAGTTTCCATCCTCTGCAGTATGTACCAGTTCGAACTTCCCCGGTTCTTCCTCCACGTGTGTCAGGATGAGCATGAGATCTCCATCTGGGTCGAAGGCTATTGTTTCGCTATCCATTGCTTTTGTTCGAATGTGTTTTCGAGGGGCACTTGTTGGTAATCGTTGTGTGACCATACGCTGGTTAGTCTCTTCTTTCGTTAAGCTTGCAAATTGATATATTCCGTGCAGAGAAGGCTGTCTTTTTGTGTTTCAGTTTGTTGGTTCTTGACCGCGTGTCTTATTGTTTAGATTCGGAAAGAGGAGGGATATATGATTCAAGGAGGAAGATTGCTGTGAAAGTAAACGGATTGTTCGACTGCAACGTGTTAGTAACGTTGTATAAACCATACCGGTATGCAAGAGACGGCCTCTCAATCGACGCCTTACATCTTGAGGATAACGAACTGTGGTAACAGATCTTGCTGCAAAACGGTTGAGCAAACATCGTGAGTTTGTTGTCCTATATTGTTTTGAAGATTTCTGACACATCAAGGGTGCATTCCTGTATCTTCTCCAGATTCCAAGTTTCTCGCATCATTTGCAGGGAACTCAAAGGCTGAAAAGCGGATCTTTCAGCGTGTCGCCAGCTTGGCAAGGGGGGCACAGCTGCCCTGCGGCTATGCGACAGGGGCAAGCCGTCCTCAATTGAGACTTAGAAACCACAGGAAAGAGAAAAACAACACGAGAACCCCCTCCTTTGCGAAGAAACTCTCAGGGAAACCTGCTTTGTTTCCCCATTTAATACTGTGACTGCTGGCATCGGATGACAATGAGCATGCGAGGCATATACGAAGTTAAATCCAAGGCGGTTATGTGCAGCAGTGGATAACTTCAAGAAGTGGGTTGAGATAATTCCTCCGACTGGGACCCCTTATTCGAAGTGCCGGTCCATGAAGGGGAAATCAAGTCAAGTACCGGTACGGTGATCCAGAATTGTACCACTCATTCTCGTACATTGGATCAAACAAGTTGGTGAAGTCCCGCAAAACCGAATCCGGAGGAGCTTCAAACCCAGTGGAGCTCCCCAAAGTGAAGGGTTCAACTGACCCGCTACTATCCGTGGATATCACAAGACCCTCGAGCGGTTGTAGACCGTTGAAAGACTCCACATGCTGGTTGGTTGGCAGTTCTATTTCATCGAGATGACGAAGGATTAGAGTTCCGCTAATGAAAGCATCATGTCCTGAGTCACCGAGTCCAATCATAAGTTTAGCCAGTTTTCTTAGCAATGCGAGATCCGAATTTGGATGGGGAAATAGGGCTGGAAAGACTTGGATGGCTTTCATCAAGAAGGAGGCGCAAAATGATAGGATGACAAAGAGGAATCCTGGGAAGTATCGGAGTTGATCTCTTCTCGTTGGACCCAGTTTATGGTATAGATTGAAGATACTGAGAATAGAGTCAACACATTTTATGATGGCTTCCGCTTGCTCTCTGTCGGTAGGGGAATTCGACGGTGTACGTCGGATGAAGTGGGTGTGGAGACAGAACCTTGTATAATGATAATGGTAAATCAGGTTGAGATTGTTGGCATTTGTTCCAGTGTCTGAGTTTTGTTAACTGGTTGATTCTATGAACCTGTATTGGGGGGTAATACCTGTTGAAAATGAGTGAGAGAAGCGAACTTTCCAATTATCAAGTGCAATATTCACGTCCTTGATAGTCACTTGTGGTTCTTCGCTGTCAAATCTTTCTTCGAGGTCCAAAGGACACCACCATTCGGCGAGCCTGTTATCTCTTTTCCCAAGCTGTTGACAAAGTCAGCAAGTGTTGATAATTGCGCACAGAACTCGTACTTTATCCCACAGCAAACACAATTCAAGTCCGCCAACAATTTGTTCAATGAGAGGATCAGGGGATAGCCCAATAAGTAGTTTGGGAGAGGCTCTTATAGAGGCATCTGCATGCATTGTAAGGGGCGTTCTTGTCACTCGCGAAACTCTGTGCGCAATTAGCGAGATTTCAATGTGGGACCATGTGAAGGGGTATTTTTCTCACAAATGTGATTTGATATAAAGCCAGATCCAGAATAGATACCTCCTCGTATAAGCATCATTTTTCTGGAAGGGTACTCCCATCTTTATCCTTTCCTTCAGTATATTACCCGCTCGATGGAAATTTGCACGGATAGCAAACCCTTCACAGGCAGACTTGATGGCCCAATAGTTCATCTCGCTCGAAGAACAATCTCTTGAAGATGGGTCAGCAGTACCTATTCCAGCCCACGCATACAAAATGATCAAGGCCTGCATTGTCACCAAATCATCTTCCTCTGTCCTTGACTTTCGAGAAAAGACATTCTGAACGAACGCCATGACAGGTTTTACTAGGTCTCTTCGGACATTCTCATAACCGCCGTGGACGTACGTACAAGTGACATAGCAGATACATGTTACTAGGTCTGGAAGATTGCTTACAAGAAATGAGGCATCATCGAAGTCGGAGGAATTGAGTTGTATAATGTGGAGACATGGTAGCAGACGTTCTCGAAATCTGTCTAAAGTTAGTTGATGTTCGCAATGCAGTGTAGAATAAGATAGCTTTTACAAACGTATTAATTGGATGGCATCTTCATTCGAGATATATTTGTTTACTGGGACTGAACCTTCATTCAGTTCTAGATTTGAGCCTCTATTCGCATATCCATTCTGCGCACGGTATTCTTCATCCAAATGACTGACCGGAGAAGTCGAATAAATACTAGGCAGAGTTTCCGCAGCCAGGGGAAGTGTATTTCGCTCATCAGAATCTTTGGGTATTCTTCTGACAACCCTTTGGGTTGAACGTGTCGGATTTCGTGTCACCCGAGCTCCGGTTGGCTTCCGGCTCGCAGCTGCACCCGGTCCTGGAGAACAAACGCGTCCAGCTTTGTGACACCGCACACAGGAAAATGAGGATATACTTGGCTCCCTAGCGCATTTCATCTACCGGTACATCCTGTCAGTAAATCTGAAGATTTAAGCTCGAGGCGGGAGGTCTGTCTATGTATAGCACCTTTAAACGATAACATGCCTGGCACGCTGAACGGGGCGCTGTCCCCACCGAATTGGAATCGCTCATGCTTCACGCGATGCTTTCTGGTCAGCAACTAGAGCAAGTGATGTTGTCCTGTATCCTTTTAAGGAGGGTTGGTGTTGCGGAGTTAAGGTGTGAAGCATCCGATTACCGGATGACATCGTAAGATTGACTGACAAACATTAGAAGCCGCGTCATGCTCACTCCAATCACTGCATTGTGGCATCAATAAGATGACAATCATCTGCTTCCTTCGTTGGGTTGTCTATCCCCTCAGCTGCGGCCAGCACCTCCCTGGTCTGTGCACTGTGCCAAGAATGGTAAGCGACCCAATAGAACACCAGCTTTAGTAGAAGAATATACTATATTTAATGAAAAGTAAGGGAAACGGCCTTTCTTTATAGAACCAGGCATTATAACTGTTGTAGGCAAAGGAGGTTAGTATAGTATTTCCGCGGTTTAGTTATTATTAGTAATTAAGGCTAATGTAACTATTTCTATATCTGTTCCCTCGGGCAGTATGATTTAGTAGTATTCAAATAAGTTTGAAACGTATTATAGAATTTTCTAAGAGTACAATATACAGAGCGCAGGTTTCTGATTCTGTAGTATCTATTCGTATATTTTTTAGTACAATAGAAGTGGAATAATATAGGCTTGTAGATGCTATGAAAGTTGGTGTTCCTACCCCTGTATAGGGAGGTGCTGGCCGCAGCTGGGGGGATAGTGCCAGAAGCCGCTGTCATCTTGTTCCGAAGAAGCGACTACCCCTGTACTAGCTATATCACGATAAGCGACACTTTTAAGCGTAAGGCTCGTAAGAAGTCAAAACACGAATTTCGTAATTGTGAGCTTACATGTTGAAGAATATACGAAGTATATTCTCCCCAGCTCGGAACCTTGGAATACTTTTCTTAACTCTTTTCAGACGGCGAGCCAAAGTGAGGCTTTTGAGCGGTGAGAAACACGATCTTCGAATCTGACCCACCATCACAGTGTGACGAGAATAGATCACTGTGTTCAAAGAGTGTCAGTTCTGAGGTATCTAGCAACTATGATTTGAGTTTTGGTGACTTAGTCCCAAGAAGGGGTATTAATACCTCGAGCATTACTGGAAAGGCAAGGTGCCTGTTTATACCTCGACTCAAGTCCAAGTGTGGGTAGGATTCAAATATAGCAGCTTCTCGAAGAACCACGAAGGGATTTTCTATAGAGATTGAGACCTGTCATTTTTCAAGTGAAGCCTTTACTTCGAACGTCACGGTTCAAGTAAACACTTTACTTGAAAACAAGAACTCAAGTAAAGATGTCACTCAAGATACTCAGAAAAGGATACTACTAGCGCCTTTAAACAAGAACTGACAGAAACCTGTGGCAGGAAAATTACTTGAATTCAAAAGTATCGAGAAAAGAAACATCGATCTTCTGGCTCCCGCTCAACGTAACCAGAAATCATCAATACCAATATACAAAATCTCACTCCTCACTTCTTCTGGTCCTTTGCTTTACCATCCACCTTTCCACTTTCCATCTTACCAACATTCGCATCTCCCGCATTCTTCGCACCGCCATTCCCTTTACCTGCGTTCCCCTTTCCACCAGCAGCATTACCCCCCTTCCCCTTGCCAGCCGCGGCATCACCACCTGCCTTGCCATCATTCCCATCTTCCTTGACCTCAAACTTGACACAATCATCCTGAGCACCTCGCTGAGCAACCGGCATAAGAACAGGCTGGTGATTTCTAGCAGACATCATAGTACAAGCCCGATACGCACCCGCAGGAAGCCCATCCGCAATCTGTGCTTGCAGGAGACCCTTCCCATTCCCCGCATCATCAATCCCCTTAAAGAAAGCGAATTTCGCTGGATCCGGCGGTGTTGTGTCTCGTAGGGAGCCAATACTCTGGATAGTGACATGGCAATGACCGATGATGTCTCCATCTTTGTTCAAAGCTTGGGGGGCTGTGTAGTAATTTGTGGTGGGATTGACGAAGAAGCCTGCGTCAAGATGAGCTGTTTGAACGGAGATGTTGAAGGTTTGGTTGGCGGCGACTTCGTCCCCGATGAGAGGGAAGGTTATCATGGCTGCGACCATGTTTTTGGTCGCGGGGATTTGGCCCATGGGGATACCGTTACATGAGCCGCCAGTGACTTGGACGCCATTGGTGATCTTTTGACCAGTGCAGAAGTTTACGAAGTTGTTGTTGTCACTGTCTTACAGTTAGCATATGCTCTTAAACCCAACTGAACGGCAAGACTTACGTATCCGAAGGTGCCTGTCCGGGTTTTAATCCGTCCGTCCCGGGTTCTTGTCCTGTCTTTGCGCTGGCACTCTGTATCAAGTTTGCAGGTACACAGTTATCTCCTTTGCCAGTCCCGGTCGCAGCCTGCTTCTGACGACCTTCTAAGCGACGAAGCGCACTCACGGAACGATATTCCGATCGTTGTGGTACCGAGACGCATGTACTGATCTCAGCAAACCCCAGCGCCAGCATGAAAACCTTCGAGAATAGCATCTTGATATACGTTCGCGAGTCGTGAAAAATAACCAAGAGCACGAATATCGCGAAAAAGGCCGAAGAGAAAAATAAAAATGGTGGTTGAATGAACGTAATGAATGTAATAAACCCTATGGAGAGACCAAGCTCTCGATAAAAGATTGGACGATTAATCTAAACAGAAATAGAAAAAGAATAAAGTAATCTGCACTTTAGCCATCTCAACTCGTGGCACCGACCCTTAAATAAAGACGGGACGAAATCGCGAGATACACGTAGCCCTACACTCATCACCAAGCAGGATTCCACAGAACCCCACAAATCCACCGTCTCACACTTTGGAATTACTCCTCTCTCAAAGGAAAGAAAAAGGTCGAGGAAGTATCTATCCACACTCTCAAACTCGCTCACCCCCTCGTCTCGAAGTCCTACCACTTAACCTCGAGCGCCAAAATCTCGCTTGCACACCAGAAGAGAAAAAAGAGGGGTGATCACCACCGCTTCGATGAATTCGCACACACGCCCCAAAGGGGATTGGTTCGTCCTGGGCGTAAGCAGGTAAAGCTGGTACTGGGCTGTGACGTGCATTACCGAGTTCAGAGCCAATGAGGGAGCCAACGAATGAAACGGCATCCTTTGAGAAGGGGGGTGTGGGGACGATGGGTGGTATCATGTGGAACAGATCCTGCTGGATGCGGTATGGATTGGGTCCATATTCTGGATTCATGGTGATCTTGTGGGTATTTGGGAAGGTATCGTGGTATTGATGGGGGTTTGGGATGCGGTTGGGTTTAGTTGGTGGGTGGGGTGGGGGTGGACATTTTGCTGGGCGCTTACTTACTGAGTACTGTACATTTACTCCTCGTATATTTGTTACTCCATGAGGTCTGTGAGAATTGGAGTTTTATGCGAATACATGTAGATTCATCGAAAAAGTGATCTCCTATTATTGTACTGTACTGTACTATTCCTTTCGGATAATGACATTACCGATCCGAATTCACGCTGATTTGACTGACTAAAAACCCCCCAACTAAAAGCCTACACTCTCTCCACTCAAAAACAATCAATCAAAAACCCGACAAAACAAAATTGTTACGGCACAAATTCCCAATTTTACCCAGGACTGTACTATCTAAACTATCATATCACCTGCATTCCCGTCTCGCCTCCAAAAACACTATGTCATAAATCCCCTCTCAACTTCCCTTCTCAGCTCAAGCTCAAGCTCACAGTTTCAAAACCCCTCTACGAGTAGTACCTCACCAATAACGAGTACTATCGGTATGTGAAAAGATTCCACACCTTTTCGTGATAAGGCTGAGCCACGACGACCCTTAGACGGCACATGAGATGGTGTTGAAACGTGCTCATGTGCACCCCAACCCAACCCAACCCCCTGAAATTTCAATGACGATTGTTTCGTCTTTAGCGAGAACTGGTGGGGGGATCAGGTATGACGCTGTGCAGATGAACGCGACTTTGCTGAATGTTGTCAGAATATTTTAATATGTTGACGCTTTCAGAGTTACATCTCGCTTCGTATAAATTGAAAGACGAGAGAAAAAGGCGCCGCTACGGGGCTTCGATAACTCCAGGACCGAACTCAGAAGAAGAATCGCTTGGTCTAAGATACATGAACTACAGAAGAAAAACCCATGACATTCCTCTATCTTTACCAGGATACTTTTGGGAAGTACACTTGAGAGGCTACCTATATGCTGATATCACCAGATATAGCACGTGCAGAATATCCCCCACGTGCAAAAATGAGGGTTCACCTCACCTGCAGTGAGCAAGATCTTCATGCCGTGGTATATCTAGATTGTATGGTGCTATTTTCTTCCATAAAACAGGGCGAACTTCGACAAGTGCTGTGTGTGTACAGACTGACTTCTTATTCAACCAACCAGTAATAGGTTATATACCAGTCCCCTTTGTATTTCTTACACTTCGCCCCACTCCAACTCCATATCACGTTTCCATCATTTCTACCTCATCCCGCTAAGCTCAAAACAACTATCGACCTCTTCCATACTGATCGTTTCATTTCTCTCATACAGTTACGCAAGATGCATCTCTCCATACTGACATTTCTCTTTAAAAAGACTCATCCCTAGTACTTCTGTACATCCTCTGTTTTCCAATTCGCGTCATACACATCCCATTTGCTAACCTGAGATAGAATATGGATTCAGAGCGGACGAGAAACTACTCCATACGACAGTTCTAATGGCGGGGTTCTCAGCTAGCAACCATAAAACCAGAGCTACAGTTCGATGTAATTTCACATGAGAATTGGAAAAAATCAGATGAAACCATTTGGAGTGACGTCAGGGTCAGGAGAGGGGAGACTAGTTCGTCTGGAAGGCGAACACTTGCACCAACCAAGATTCAAACAAAAAAAGGAATCTTTATTTCGTAGGAGAGAAATATACACCACATCACCAAAGAAAACTCAACACCATTCACGAAACAACTACCTATCTATATTATCAAAATGCCCTCACCAGAACCAACGCACCCCTCAGAGCCCCCACCACCATACGCTCTCAACGCCTCACAACCTCCTCACGGGCAATACTCATCCCAAGATACCTCCCACCTTCAAGTTCCCTCGGAAAGAATAAGAAATGGCATCCCTCCTTCAGCGCGTCGCTCCATGGAAGACGAAGCGCGGTCCCTCCCCGCAGGTTGGATCCGGCAATTCGACGCAGAAACCCAGCACCAATTCTTCATCGACACCACCGCCACACCTCCTCGCTCAATCTGGCACCACCCCTACGACGACGAGGAATATTTAGCAACTCTCTCGTCCACGGAACGAGAGAGGCTCATCGGACAACATGAATTTCCTAGCCGGGAAGATATCAACGCCATGACGTCGGGGGAATCCGACATCGAGGACCACGAACATTCTAAGGGGAATAGTGTTGGCGTAGGAGGCGTCGCATCAACAGAAAAAGACGCCGACAAACCAAAAGGCATCCACAAACTCACCCGCAAAATGAAAGATAAACTCACCCACTCCACCCACACCGAACGCGAAGCCTTCCGTCAAAAGCGCGCGCAGGAGGAAGCAGCAGCGTACGAACGCCACCGCATGATTCGCGCCGCGATGATGCGCGCCATTGAGACGGGAGAACCACAATACCTGGGCAAGAATCGCGAGGGGAAGAGTGTTTATATAGATCCTCCCAGTCGGAGAGGAAATGGGCTGCAAATGGGGAATGTTGGAGGGTATCCTGCGGCGATGGGATATGGTGGGCCTGGGTATGGATGGGGTGGTCCGCCGGGTGTGGGTTGTGTGAGGCCTGGGATGGGATATGGGAGGCGGCCGGGGTATGGGTATGGTGGGGGGATGGGGTTGCCGCTTATG
>LT855409.1:272666-290231 GCA_900184765.1 Hymenoscyphus fraxineus
TTCCTTCTATATTCTTGGATTTCTCAGTTCCATTGTTTCTATTCCAAGTACGACCCGATTCTTCCTCCCCGAAGTGTCGCACATAAACCAGTCTACAAAGAAGGAGGTCACGATAGCACACTACGGTATCCTCTTTCAATTTGGAACAGTACCTGACTCCTTTCATGTTTCTCATCATCTCCCATCTCCTATGATTCCAGCGAATCGTGTGCATCTTCGCCACCACGTTTTCCATCACGTGTGTCTCACATCACCCCTTCTCCCTTGACCTCGACGAACTGGGAGTTTGGGATATCAAGAGACGCTGTCATGATATCGCAATGTGATTGCAGGTGAGGATGGTCACTGGACTGGATGGTGGGATGGGAATACTATTTTGGGCTGGAGGGGTTGGGCGGATGTTGGGAGCTCACCTACTGACTGCAGTGGGATTTACTGACTGGAACATGGGTATTGGGTTGATGTTTATGGGTACATATAAATTGAGAGCTTCCAACTGCCTTTATTTTTGGGGGTGTTTTGTTTGTTTGTTTGTTTCCTTTTCTTGGGTTTCCTTTTCGTTGTGGTGTATCAGTATTAACATATCCCACATCATGGACCCCATCATACAAACCACGCAAGATACCCACCATCTATGCGTTCTCATCCACGGGTACGTCTCCAACTCACCTCCTACTCCCTCAACGGAAGACTAATAAAATCCAGGTTCTGGGGAGGCCCAAAAGATCTCCAAGTCATGGCCCAGACCCTGCAAAACAAGGACCCGAGCCTGCACATCCTGATAGCGAAAAGCAACAATGGAAACTTCACCTACGATGGTATCGATATAGGCGGGGAACGAATCTGTAAGGAGATAGAAGAGGAAATTGGGAATCTGGCGAGGGATGGGCTGGAAGTGACGAAGTTGTCGTTGGTTGGGTATTCGCTTGGGGGACTTATAGCGAGGTATGCGGCGGGTCTTTTGTATGGGAAGGGGGTTTTTGAGAGGATTGAACCTGTGGTATGAGACCTCCCATTCTATACTGCAACCTCAAAAGAGTTCCATAAAGCTGATGTCAAAACACAGAACTTCACAACCTTCGTCTCACCCCACCTCGGGGTACGAGCACCATTGAGAGGCTGGCAAGACACCCTCTGGAACGTCTTCGGAGCTCGTACACTACTCACCTCCGGCTGGCAACTCTTCATGATCGATAAGTTCCGCGACACCAACCGTCCCCTGCTGGAAATCCTCTCGGATCCAAATTCTGTATTCATGAAGGGACTGGAGCAATTCCAGCGCCGGACTTTGTACACGAATATCGCGAATGATCGGAGTGCGGTGTATTACACAACGAGCATCTCATCCACTGACCCGTTTACGAATCTCGATACCTTGGACCTGGATTACTTACCTGGGTACGAAGACGTGATTCTTGATCCTAAAACTTCCTTTGAAGAGCCGGAATTAGCTACCTTGTCTTTCTCCGCGCGGCTCGTTCAGAGAATCAAACTTGGGTTGAGGAGGGCGCCGTTTGTGGTTGCTTTTGTTGCGTATATACCCATTGGAATCCTCGAGTTGGTTCTGAATAGCACTCTGAGCGCGATCCAATCTTTTCGCAGAATACGGAGGTATGAGCTAGGATGCGGAGAGGTCGATGCGATGTCTTACCGTGTTCCTCTGCTTTTACCGAGTTCCATCCAAGGCGCGATGGAGGATGTGTATCAGAATGTTAATAATGCGCAGAGTCACGAATATCTATTCCATTCCTCGTTTTCGAATTCGAATTCTACCTCGTTTTCTTACTCGTCTGTTGAAGAGGAGGAAATGGGTGGCAGTATGACGGGTGTCGGTATGGGAGGGAAAGTGTTGGCGCTTACGCCGTTGCAGTTCCGTATGATTGAGGAGTTGAATCGCTTGGGATGGAGGAAATGGTATGTGCATATCCGGAAGGCGAGGCATAGTCATGCGGCTGTTATTGCGAGGACGGAGAAGCCTGCTTTTGAGGAGGGGAAGGTGGTTTTGAGACATTGGGTTGAGGAGGAGTTTGTTTTTTAGAGTTTGTTTTTTGAATGGGGAGGGTTTTTTGGGTTGGAGTTTGGGGTAGATGGAGGTTAGATCTGGAGATTTGGATAATGTACTCCGTACTTATTTTCGTATGAGATGTATATCTTGTATTTTCCAACTTGTGAGCGTTTCTCCTTTTGGAACATGTGAAATGGGTGTAACTGTAAACAACTCGAAAGAAGAAAGTGTAAACAATTACATGGCGGGGAAAGCGGGACCCGCCAAGTGATTGGCAAGACAAGACCAGGATGTGTACATCTAACGGTGGAGCTTGCGTATAAAACCGGAGAACTTGTAAATGGGAAAATGAAGCTATTCAGACCTCATTTGCGGAGTGTAACTCCGTACAGACAATCCTCTTCAGTTGAACAAGTCCCCAGTACCCAGTCATCATCATCACCCCTTCCATTTTCAACATCGCAAGCGTTTTGGGCAGGCGCAAACGGCGGGGGCTGACTACAACCCCACAACTTCCTTCTTCCGGTCTAGCTCCAAGCTCGTCCCACCTCTTGTTCTTGAGCTCCGTCAAGCTCCCATTGCGCATCTTCTTTTCTTCATTCAGAATCCCCTTCAACGAAGCATACCACATTGTCCTACGCTCGATTCCCTTTGCGAATCCCTTCATTTCCTCGTGTAAGTACTGATCCTCTGTTTTCCTTCCATTCATTGCACAAATGTATCGAGAAGCGGAGCACTGGGGAACTGGACGCGGGGAGCATCGGGTATCCTTGCAGCTTCATTAATCACTCAGGTGGTGGGTTTTGAGTCAAGAGCCAATTGTGCAGACCAGAACAAGAGAAGAGGAGGGACCAGCGATTTCTTCAGAGAGCTTTTGATTTCGGGTTGAAAAAGAAGTTTGCTGGGTTTTCTTGTTCTACCACACCTCTCACAGCTCCTGCTGTCAAGTTTCTGATCGTCTGATCCATCGGATCATTGCGCACGCGGATGCTAATTGGGAGTCGCAATAGAAACTTACGAAATTCTTCACGTCAATTGATCTCGATTTGGTCCTCGATATTCTCTGAGACAGGTATGAAATTTCGCATCTAGTTCTTCGTTCTTTCTCGCACATTTGGTCCTATGACCTATGAAGCGGGGTCTGGCATTGTCGCAATAATCCTAGCATTCATTCGCAGCATTGATCCTTACCTCGGAAATCTTCTTTTTCTTTCACTTCTCCAGAATTCATACATACGCCAGAATTTGTTATTCAAGAATGAAAAAATGCTAACAATTATGATCAACAGTCAAAATGGCACCAACCTCATCCCTCCAAGTCCGCGACATCGTCCACCAACTCACCAAGCGAGAAAAGAATTGGGCTCAGCGGGAAGTAGGAGTTGTTGTCGTCTTCTGCATCGTCTTTATCGTCGCCGTCGGTCTCATTAGTCTCGCCATTACTCGAGCAATCAACCGAAGACGCGCACGAATTGCCTCTCGATCAGCAGTCTAAATAATCAATCACGATACCCAAAAGCATATACACACGAGCGAGGGAGTAATTATCATGAAGGAAAAGGAACTTGGAGGAATGGATGGGTTATCCTCTCGCTTTCTTGCTGTACAATACAAAGATGCAACGATAGGGCTTGCGGGAATTTTCTGGCGTACTTTGGGAGACTTGAACCTGAATTTACTGCCGAAGAGGTAGGAAGGAAGGAATGGTTGAATTGGGAGGGTACTGGACGGACATGGTGTTGGAATTCATGTGGTTTGCTTGGCCTTTGCTTTACTTTTTAATTCCCCGGGATTGAGATTGGCCATATATGTCTAGTGTACAGCGTCGAAATATAATGATGTAATCATTTCTTCTACCTAGTATGCTGAACAGCTTGCCATTCAACCTCCGAAGATACAACAGAGGAAACGAGTAAATATCTCTGCCTTAAGTTGATGTAACGTTTTGCATCTATGTTCTTAACTTCTTACGGATATAATGAAACATGGAAATCAAAGCTGCGTCAAAGAGTCAGTAGGTGTCAGAAGGGAGATGGAGAATCTTGAATGATGAAGAGTTATTAAAGCAGCTGAGGATCTCTACTACTCCAAAGTATACACATCACTTTCGAGAACCACGCTCCTCTATCCTCCAGCCCCCTCCAGCCATAAGCGGCTCACTCAAGACTTTACTAATCATCAGAAGATGCTGATCGCGAAACCTGCCAGCCACAAGCGAAAGCCCAATAGGCATCCCATGTACCCCAGTGAAAGCGGGAATATTGATGACAAGCATATGGATACCCGAAAAACGTCAGTAGGACTCAAGCTACCGAATACGGTATAAGTTATCTCCCAGTCCAAAACCAATTAAAAGCCGCACTGCCAAAGTCTTCCAGCCCAAGCGGCGCCTCGTCAATAGCGCTAGGTGTAAAGATGACCGAGTAATCCGCTGCGAGATCATCGAAGATTGGACGTAGAAGGGCGTATTGATCTATTGCTTTAAGACGTTCTTTGCGTGTATATCTCGCGGTGTTTTCGACGAGATTGCGGATTTGAGGATGGAGTTTTGTGGTTGTTGTGTCTAGGCGGTGTTCTCTTAAAGGCTTCTTGGGCGTCGCTCTCGGTGATTATGGTGTGTATTCTTTTTAACGCTGCCCAATTATTGAAATTGGGTGGGAATGAGAGGTCTTCTATTGTTACGCTGTGTTTTTTGAGGATCTCGGTGGCTGTCTTGGTAGCGGTAATTGTGCCGGGTCCAGCTTGGGACCACGCAGGTGTCTTCATAATCGCTACTTTTGCCTCTCTAAGCGAGATTTCTCGCAATGGTCCATCATCCTTGAGTGTAAAGACATCCGCAAGCAACTGCAGATCCTCAATACTACGTGCAAAGAACTTAGAGGTATCCACGGAAAGCGAACATATCTTCTGGCCTTCCGGTGATATCGCATTATAGCTTGGCTTGAAAGAAAAGATCCCGGTGAAAGAGGCGGGACGGATGATACTGCCGCCCGTTTATGTCCCGATACTTAGGGGGACTTGGAAGGAGGATACTGCTGCGACGGAGCCGGTGGAGGATTCGCCTGGTGTGCGGGTTGGATCTTGGGGGTTGGTGGTTAGGGGCCCGTGGTTGGGGAGTGTGAAGGGTGAGGTTGTGGTTTTGCCTGGTTTGTTAGGGTGTGTTTTAGGGGAGGGGGGATGGATAAGTACCGAGAATAAGAGCTCCTGCACTGCGGAGGATGGAAACTATGGAGGAGTCAAGGCTTGACTGGTTGCCTTCGTAGAGAGGAGATCCGAATTGCGTGGGCATATCTGGGGTATTGTGAGTGATGATATCATCTATAAATGAGCATCAGCATTACCCTTGGTGTGAATCACGTCTTTCACCCCAACGGCTATCCCGTGGAGGGGTCCCCGTTTGGAAGAGGGGATTTTGTCGAGTTCGCGGGCTTGTTTGAGGACTATCTCGGGATCTAACATATTGTTAGGAAGGAGTGATATTGGATGGGGGAAGGGAGGTTACTGAGATATGTCCATGCGTTTATGATGGGGTCCCGATCGTTGATGTGGTGTAGAAGGGATTGTGCGTATGATTCGACTGTTATAGTGTTTTGTTTGAGGAGGGTGAGGATTTCTGTGTGCGCGGTTAGGAGATAGAGAGGTTTGGGGTCTGACATGGTGGTTGATGGGTTTGTTGGGTGAGGAGAGTAAGGTTGTTGATGTGAGGGTGGAAGTGGGAACAATTGCAAGGGGGGAGGTAGTGTTCAGGATGAGGCATGTGAGGGGATGATTTTGGGTGAATGCTTTTTATAGAAAGCTTATGACTTCGATGTTTAGTATTACAGATTTGTAAGGTGAAATCTTGAAATTTCGGTTTCATGTTTTCATAGGGAGCCAGTAAATCGGACCCCCTCCCCTCGCCTAATTGAATTCGAAATTCACTGCCATTATTCTTCTAGTAGATATAGCTCCTGTTTTGTATTCACGTTTGTCGTGCTCAGGCTCACGAGGGAGAAGGTGGCACATATATGGGACCAGCATCTGGGGTTTGGAGAGCCCCAGGGTGCCACACGCTCTTTCTATTTCTATCCCTAAAAACAGAAACCAAAAGGCTGGCTACAACAGTCGCTCAGTACAAATGGTGGTGTATAAATGGGGATGGTGGTAGGCGAGAAAAAGAGAGCCCTGGGCGTACGATTCCTGCTCTCGGGCAGGAAATATGAAGTTGTTGAAGGTTCCTGCCCCCGCTACTAGCTCTTGTCGGTTGTTTGTCTGTCCTCACGTGATATAAAAAACATCCCCTTTGGTATGAAGGTTCTATTTCGAGTTTTATAGTGAATGATTCACATGTAAAAAACCCCGCGTAAAGTGAATACTATAGAGGTATTTATAGATACTCAAGTAGCTCTAGCGCAAGGGGCCCTCTCCTTCTCTCCATCGTTGCAAAGAGGAAACAAACGAAGAAGACAACACAAAGGGCGCAATCAGAGTAAATAATAGTAGTCCTTGAATGAAGGTTTACACCGGGAAGTTATCTTACAAAATATATTCATATTGTATAGAGACATATCATGTTGATGTTAATGTTGCAGGCCGAAGTGAACGCCGAACCTCCGAGTATTCGGTGCTGTGCACGTTGCTATCCATTCACCGCAGATTATAGGAAACAGAATCTGCACGAACAACGAGAACGAAAATCAAAAAGCAGTCTTCGAATTTCGAGTACGTCGGCGTTGCTAGAAGTGAAATGGGTATGCCAAATCTGATCTTGAGTCTCAAGCTAACCATCCTCGAGCCATGCACATTGACACTCGCTAAAGGCACGCCACAATTGATATAAACACAAGCGAACGCCGAAGTTACATTGAATGGCCAACCGAGCCAACCTCTTGCCAACATCTCTGAGCTAGATTTACATCACGTTGAGCAAAACCATACCTTACCGCAATAATGACCGACGAAATTCGCCGACGTGCTGCTTGTGACAGATGCCATGCTCATAAGCTCAAATGCTCCGTAAGCATGCTCGCTATTTACACTTACAGCACCGAGCTTTCTATCTCCGAGTCAGACTACTGATTTTGTCCCGTAGCTCGACAATCCTGGACAAGCGGCCTGCAACCGCTGCTCAAAAGCCCAGAAAGAATGTGTTTTCAGTCCTTTTAGGCAGAAGAAAACCCTTGAACATGCAAACCATAAAAATTCAGCTATTACCAACTCTCTAGCGGCTTCTTCAAATGAGCAGGACGATTCGAGTAGCCAAGATATCAACAACCACACCCGTAAGAGACAACGTTTGATTTCACAAAGGGGAGAGCCACTCAGTCAGATGACCCCTCTCAGATATCACTTTCAGTGCAGCTCCTGATTATCATAGGCATCGATCAAGATTCTAACTTTGAAGTATCGTCTCAATCTATAAATGACGAACTTATTGCCAGTAAAAGCCCGTTACCACAGTCCTACGATTTCCACGATTCCACATTCTACGACCTGAGCTGGGCCAACCAAATACCCTTTCTACCCATAGAAACCAGTACCCTCAATACCGGAAATACCCCAGAGCTATGTGAAAATATCGAAACTGGCTTTCACTCCCTACAAGAGATAAGTGATGGCCATTTATCCAAACATGTGATGGCCGTCAAAGCCAACGAAATTTTTGAACCACTGCCTCGCCTTGAAAGATCATCAGTCGGGGCCCCTGACGTATTACAGTACTAGGCGATAAGTCTGAGCCATTTGCCCTTTTTACACCAAAACTCGGTATAATCACTTATAGAAAAAACATAGAAGGCTATTTACAAATATAAAGTCCTTTATANGGATCTCTTTATTTTAACGTTTCCTTCCTTTCTATCTCTTCCGATTTTGTTTTAAACTCTATAGTATTAAGTAAAATAGGTCTAAAGTAGTCTATTTTCGTAAATCACGTATTCTACACCAAATTCGGCCCGATTTCGGTACTAAAATATATAACTCGAGAACATTAGAATATATACTAATAAAGACTTTCTTTGTAACTTAATACACCTATATAGGAGTATTAGTAATATACTTAACTAAAAGTTCATAAGAGGAATAGAGCTTTTATTAATAAAACGTAAAGTTATAGGCTATTAAAAACCAGGCAAAACGTCGTTTTTNGGGTGTACTTCGGCTAAATGGCTCAGACTTTCCGACGGGTACTGTACCTGGGCTTAATTTGAAGGGTGGCTGTATTCGAAAGCTGTCGCAATTGAATGTCGATCTCTTTCAACATAGCAGCACTGTTCCTCCTATCACCACTTATGATGCATCTGTCGGCTTAGAAAATCATCAAATACATGGCTCGACGTATGCTTTGGAGGACACTTGTCGCCTAACGCAAGCTCTCATTGACATATATCCATCCTTTTTGGAATCCTTCATAACACATCCCCTACCGCAAATACCAAATACGAACCAGTCTTGTCCCAGCAATCGATTGACGAACACTGATATCGAACCCTCCCAGCTTTCTCTACCAGATCCCTGTGGATCAAAGAAAGCCCACGAAAACTCGCTCGATCATTCTTCCATCCTTCTCATAATTTCAGCTCACCTACGTCTAATTGGAATTTACGAAGTATTATTGCACCACATGAGAATGTGCTTCAAACCAAGCGGTACGGACATGAATTCCCGACATGTAACTCTCGAGACAGCACGCATTCCAAAATTAAAAGTTGGAGGCTATGTTCCACCCCCCTCAGCAGCCGTACCAATGCAGATGCTCCTCTTCGTCAACTTTGGCTCGCAGCTTTTCAGATTTGCCACAGACCTCGCTTGCGGGATCCAGAAACACGGGGCCGAGTCAACACCTGAAGATTTCTCACCAGGAAGAAACGAGAATAGTGATATAAGGGTTCTTACGGGCGCAGCTGAGCAGGCAAAGAATGGTGCGCTGAAAGTAGCGCAAGGTCTTGAAGAAATGCGACACCAGTCTTTGCAAATGACTTTTACGATTATTTGAGTCCCGATTGGAAATACCGATCAAGGATAAGCGAGCTGCAGCATATTTGTAGTGGAACAAAATTAAAACTACTTCAAAACCAGCTTCTTGAAAATTAGAATGAAAGTCCATACTGCAAGAGTATCTTTTGGAAACGAAGAGACTTCGATGAATAAAACCGACTAATATTACTTCTTGATCTGGGACAACAAGTCATGGTAACACATAATGCTACGTATTTGTGAAACTGACTATACATGGCGCGTACATTATTGCAGGCCAAACTGTGACCTACTAGCAGCCCTTTCCAACTCGAGAAATCGTCCTGGAAAAGCTACAGGAACCAATAAGATAGCTTTAAGAGCATTACCTAATAACCATTTTCTCTTCTTCGTTACATCAAAGCCGACTGAATAATTCTTTTATGCTAGACATTTCCTCTCAAGCGTTTAATATACATCGTTATTGGACAAAGAAACTCTTTGAACCTTCATCCCTTATACCAAAGAGAGACAGAGAAAAGAACCACAAGAGTTTTCCAACGTTGCGAGCTCACAATAGAATACTTCCCTGAAGAAGGTCCCGAAGAAGAATAGATTTCACTAATAACTCCTAACTCCCTCAGCAAAATCCCGGAAAGGCCATCTAGGTTTAGAGAAAGCCGCGAAAGATACTTCCTCGCGACGTTACCGGAAGTTTAAGCCCATCGTAGCAGTTCCTGATTCATATACTTCAGTCCCAATAAGTTGAATATCCAGGAAAGTCAAAGTTTGCTATACCAAAAAGTCATTCCAGTACTTCATTCCCACCTTGTCATTTTTCCACTCGTAATCCCTACGAACCATCAAAAAGAATCACCATACCAAGGCATATTTATCTCTGCTAGCAAGAAAACTTCTCGAGCAACAAAGCCAACAGGGTTCTTCAGGCAATATAACAGGCGCAAACCCATATTTCACAGCCATAGCCGTAATCGCGAGCCGGGCAAGCCAACTTTTATGCGCTTTCGCAACAACCGTACCAGAGGCCGGTGCTTCGATCAGCTCGTCCCAGTTTTCAATACTCGTAGCAGCAAGACGTGAAAACTTGCGCACAACCGCCTCATAAGAAACACCCCTTTCCGCATGAGAACAGAACTGATCATTGACAGCACGTTGGATAACATGATGGTTGAAAGTTTTCAAGATGTCTACTTCGCCAACCCAGGTTTGTCCATCATAAACTGAGACAAGGGTCTCAACAAGCACGAAGACGCGGTCAATGAGATGCTGGTGGTTTTCATCTGGGATCAAGGGGATCTCGTAATTCGTGAACGATAGATGGATAGAAGTGTTCCCGAAGTGGTTTGCTGGTTGGCCATCGAAAGCCGAGTGATTTATGGCCATCCATTGTCCCGGGTCTGCTTCTCGTGTCTTGACTTCGGGGGGTGAGATTAGGAAGGTCATCCCCGGCCTTCCAACGTTCCCAACCACTCTTCTAATTTCCGAGGCACGGGGCCTCTCGAAAGGATCGCAGAGCAAGCTAGCAAGTATGTAAAGAGAATTACCTGACGAAAGGGCGAAGACTTGAGAGAGGCTCTCGGGGGCTAAATTGCATGTCCCGGAATCGAACATAGCAATGCACGCGAAGGCTTGCGATATATTCAACCCCGCGCTATCTGGGGTTTCGGTTGCTTCGTTCACCCATTTGGCTGCTGCCAGAGATGTTTTCAAGACAGCCGTCGATATTTCAGCTCCAGGAAGAAGATGATAGACCTCACTCATCATAGCACATGCTGTGAGATGTCTGATGAGAAACCTGACATTGGGATCTACGGACGCAAAATACTGTTGAAGTAGTCCTAGGTCAACTTTGTCGGGTTGAAAAAAGTCGTCCACGAATAATGGGTTGAGATGAATATCATGAAGAGACTGCCTATTTCGGTGCGTCAGAGAATATAAGCCACATACCGAATGTATTCCAGCGTAGTACATCAATGGCATTGTGACCGGACCTACTTCCAGGGGCGAATTGAGCAGTGATGCCAGAAGCTCTTGGGATGCTTCTACAAAATCTTTTGACGTGGGAAAACATAGTCTTGTGTCCAATTCACGTTTGAACTTATCTGATTTTACGTCTTGTATGACTGGAAGGTATGTCTCTCCAAGACTTTGTATGTATCGGTGTCGCTGGGCATACAAAATTACTTCTCTGAGTTCTTCAATCTCTTTCCAGTACCTGATATTCTCGTTACTGAAACGGTGATTCAGTGAAGAGTCGATAGGCGTATATGCCGATTTCATCCTGGACAACTTCTCTTTTGCAACTTCAACGTCCCGAAAGTCGTCGCGATATTGTACGAACAGTGTCAGTTGATATTGAGAGGCATGCAGCCACCTAAAGCTCTTGGCAGGTAACGATTCTGCTGGTTTGAGGTTTCCATCTGAAGTCCGTTTCAGCGGCGACTGAGAGCTGGTAGGGACAGTGCTTGCATATTCAACCCAAGTTACATCACTGTTGTGAACCGAATAACGAATGATGAGGTCAGCCCCATTCTGACTTGACATCATAACCCATCTTCTCAAGCAATGGACCCTGTGATCGGGGGTTTTGAGAACTTTCAGTAAGCCGGAAAGAGTTGACAGCCCGAAAAGCGGTGGAGGTTGCGAAGTGTGGCGTGGGTAGAGAAATGTTGACCATCTCCGGCCAAGATTTACAAGCTGCTGGGCCACAGTTCTCTCTTCTTCCTCACATTCAAGATAATTCTGCGCTGCAACGGCAAGATAAATAAGCCAGGTGTTGGCTTTTGAATGCTTGAACCGTAAGCTTAAAGGAATGTTCATCAGATCAGTGATTCTCCCTAGTCGCTCTAGCCCATCTTCATCGTTTACTGCGTATTCATTCCACCCACCAAATAGACACCCAAGAATGACATAGGCAAACTGGTCGCAAGTAATACGCTTATTTTCTGGCCCTATTGCCCTGACGGCTTGAACTGGATGCCCATAAAATTGCAAGCAAGCAAGCGGCAAAGACCAATACACACTCTTGGTATCATCTCGAACATGTTGTAGTCCAAGAGTAAGGAACGTTCCAGTCGGGAATAATGGATCTTGCTGCCTTACATCGGCATGAGTGGTACCATGGACAATCATATCGGGATAGAGATGCCAGGACGATACTGCCAATAATGTTGCGCCGTCTTGTACTCTTTGAGGAATGCCTTTGACGAGGAAATTCATCGCTTCCAAAGCCGTCGTCCAAGCTTTCATTAAGCTATCGTAAGTCTGGGGTTCGCTGTTGACAGGAACGCTTGCGTTGTTCAAGATGAGCATCGTTTGTATGTGTTGACGTTTTTTTGCTTGGTCTGCGCTTTGCAGCCAAGCACGAGCGCTAGAATCCCAAGTAGCAAGGTCGCTCCGAGATATATCTTGTTGGCTGGCCATGATCTCGTTATGATGGTCACTCGAATAAAGAGTATTGCCTTGCTTAATACGAATCCACTCTTTCCGCTTTTCGACCAATTCAACCCATAGCGAAATGGCTTCTTGGTTTGGGAAAATCCTTGCAAGCATACAGGCAAGAAGATGTGCCTGAATTGCTGCGCTTCCAGAGGTGGCAGCAGCCCAAATACTGGTGATGTCCAGACCTAGATGACTGCCAAATATCCCAAGATGTTCCTGGGTGGTTGTAGTAGGCAGCATCGAACAAATCTCTGATACTCGAGTCCCATAGGCCCGACACAGTTCGTCCGTTACGGGGAGAACATCTTTGAAGAGGGCTCCCAACCTTCGGGCTGTTTTGTGAAGTGTCCCTTCCTCGGCGTCGGTCTTCCTTTTCGTGGAAATTGTGTTTCCCAAAGCCGAGTATTCGGCTGGCGCTTCAAGCTTGATCAAAGTGAAATCCGCGTTGAGATTGACCAACGCAGCGGTGGTCTCATTGTGCATCGCAGCAATCGCACCGGAGACTTTCCCGAAAGACAATGCCATTGCTGCAAATTCCGGAGCATCGGGGTTACACACGGTGGAGGTTTCTGTTGTGTTGTGTAAACTGAATGAGGAAGTCGAACAAGGGATTGTTGAAAAGCAAGCTAAAGAATTGAGAAACAACACAAATGAGATCGAGCCTGGTAGTATATTAGTACTCGAGATTCTGGGAAAAAAGAAGATAGGAGGCTATGTTAGTGGCGAAGTAAGCAAGGCTGTACTATTTGTTGGCCATGCAGCCCCCAGGATAGTATTTTAGAGGCCATTTCTACGGCATGTGATTCATATCCTATCTGTCGATCAAAGGCTCGGAATTGGTGCCAGTATGCCAGCACAGGATTATGATGGTTTCATTGTCGTGTTTGCCGTTGTGTTGAATCCAGGTGGAAGGAAGTTGAATGAACCGCAATCTTCCACGCTGCCCAGTAGGTGGGAATAATGCTAGCGAGCACGTGACTGCAGAGGTCACCTCCACCTGCAGGGCAGTATCACAAGTTCATCTCGCTACTTAAGTTAACCAATACGAAAATACTCCAATGAATAAAACGAATTACATATGTATAACATCTTTGTAAAAATTACTACTTAGATACTAAATTAGCATTTAGGTACCTAGCTAGAGAATCGTATTAGCTGAGAGTCACGTGTTATACTTGGATAGAAATATACGAGTACCTAATCTCCTATGAAACTAAGTACCAGAGTTTCGCCTTAGTACGGATTTCTATCTCATGCCAACACCAATTAAATCTAATACATTTCAATTATAATAAGAATTTCAGCTTAACCCAGTTTCTTGTACAGTATATGATCAAGAGTCGTCTACCTAAGAGGATAGATGCCCTCGTGGGTGCGTTTCTCTCTCCCTCTCCCCCTCATAACACCATCTTACCTGACCACCCTACTTCAAAACACAAAATCGCCCAGAACCAACCCCTGCTAATTTCCAACCAATCTAAACAAAATATAAAACCACTCACAGCCTATAAACATAGCCTTCTACCTCTAAATATAACGTACTCTTACCTATTGTAATAGTGTCTAACCCAAAAAACCAATTCTCACCCCGATAAAACCATTCAAAAATCTCAAAAGATAGGTACCCAGCATTTTTCAATTATATATCCAAGTAACCTTCTTCCCTTCTTAGTCCTATATCTAATTCAATCCCTATACCAGCTTCAGAATAAAATTTAAAATAACCAACTAATCAATTAATACCCCGAAATATATAAATTCAAATTAATTTAATTTTTTAAAGTAGTGGTTTATAGTAAATGAAGAAGATATGCTTACTTAGCCAGGGGGTAGTATATTACCCTACCTAGTATATCGTAGTTCCTTTATTAACACTACCACTTTATTATACGTCAGATTTTGAAGCTCTTTTTCGTCCTACCTACGATCCCCTCGCTAGGAGGCTCGCCTTACGATTTAGTAGGGTTTTAGACCTAGTTTAGTTATTTAGCCCCCGAAAGGGGTACGGGCTAAGGGTGCTTATTAGCTTGCTTTCTATAAATCGAGTCTTCTAATTAGCTAGATATACTAGCTAATATTAGGAAGTAGTTCTCGAATATAGGTAAGTTATAAGCACTTGAAGCTAGCTAGTAAAACATAAAATAAAACTAATAAGAAGCCTTTCTTTTAGTACTTGCAATATGTGACGAGTGATAATAAATTGATAGATCCACTTAATCTAATCTAATTCCTAATTCACTTAATTAAAATAATAATTAATTACTTATACCCCTACAAATAATACCTAAAATAAAGTAATTAATCACTTATCCTTAAATAACGCCCACGTCTAAAGTACTAACCTACCTACCAATCTACTATATCCTCATCCTCATCCATATTCACAAAACACCCCTAGCGAATCTTTTAAGATATATAAATTACTAATACAGCCTTATAATCTCTTTCATTATTATACTTCTAAACCAATCTAATTTAATATAACCAAGTACTATCAATTGAATCAAATCAAATCAAATCAAATCATTTCCACACTACCCTATATAAATTACAAACTATAGACTATAAACTCTAATATTAAATCTTACTCCCAAGAAAGCCAAGCCAACCTATCCAAATCCCAAATCCAACGTCCAAGATAAGTTGAAACTTCACCTCTCTTCGCGACCCGTCCTATAAGTAAATCCCAGACCCAGACCCAGACCCAGACCCATAACCAAGCCATCGGAAAATAGGAATTTTAAATATCGTATCGTAGATCAAAGTTCAGATCAACTCGTACTCTATAAACAACAACGCCGGAGAATTTCCCCAGTTCCGAGGTTTGCGCGAGGAAGTCCATACTATCAAGGAAAAAGGGACCAAGATATCGATATCACAAAACACTTTCAAAAAGAGAGAGGGAGAAGCTTTCTGGGGAGAGGGTAGAAGAAAATCCTTCTTCACACAGCAACTTTTTATTTCATTTGTATCATATCATATCCTCCGTTTCTAACCAAGGAATCATCAATCCCAACGAAGAAGCGATCAAAAAGCTCACATCCAAATCCCCACCACCATCCAAGAAAAAAAGAAATCTAAAAGGGTCTGACGTAGCTGTACTTGTATTCCAACCAGAGGTACGAGTAGCGTGTTTGTTGAAGATAGTCACCGTATAAGCCCCAAAAAAGAAACATACAAAAAAGCAGATATGACGACGAGGCTGCTCTAGCTCTTCCCTCGAAATGCAAATCCCTCCCCCGCAAAAAAAAGAAACTGGCCACCCTGTCAAAAAGTGCCAAAACATAAAAACGCCTGGAGATGTATATGTGCGAATATTCAAAGCGAACAATTGCAATCATCCCATCAAGTCTCCAATCTCCATAACACCACACATCTCATCCTCTTCCATGGTAACCAATACCACGCCGTCGTGATATGTCGCGTCACCCCCAGGAGATTTTCGCATACTTCTGATCCAGTCTTGCATTTCAGAAACATCCCGATCAGACGGCACCTGGATCCAGTCCCTTCTTGAGGCCGTCAAGCCGGGTATTGATGTTGCTGCAATCTCCGTGTTCGAAGTTCGGACATTCTTGATACATCGAGGTGGAACGACGACATCACTACCCATTCTAATCCAGCCGCTCTCCGATTGGAAGGCCGCAAATCCAACTTGTGAGATTGTTGATGTTCGGCTGACATCTGGGATATCGATCAATGGAACAGCTCGATCGGAGACTTTTTGAATCTTTTGGATGTTCTTGATCGCAGCTCCAATGGCTCCTCCAGGGTGGTTTTTGTGGAAAACGTTTGAGAGCGAGTTTGAGTATAATTCTCTAGATGCTGCAAGAGCGAGCGCATCACCAAGCGCTAGCGCCATAGTGGTAGATATCGTAGGCGCTTTAACTCCAAAAGCAGCTTCCTCGGAGAGTGGTAGGGGTGCTGGCAGGAGGATTGTACCAGGGCGCTGCTTGATAATTTCACAAGCCTCGGGAGAGGTAGCCTCGGTAATAATGAGTGCTGGCAGTGAAGGACTGAAGTGAGGAAGGGTCTGAATGAGTTCCGCGGTTTTTCCCGAATTTGAGATAAAAAGGATAATGTCTTCTGGACAGACAACCCCAAGATCCCCATGTACTGCCTCGGATGGGTGAATAAAAACAGCGGTTATCCCAAGACTGTTCAAAGTTGCTTCAAGCTTCTTGCCAATATGACCACTCTTTCCGATTCCAGTCACCATAACCTTTCCTCTCCTCCTCTTACATTTTGTCATCTCCTCGATTGCATAATAAAATCCTTCTTGCGCAACTGCGTCGCTGGCGTAGAATTTGGTAAGAGCCTCAAGTGCTGAAGCTTCCGTCCGTAAAACGTGGTGTGCAGCATCTAGTCTGTTGGTAAAGAGCGCCCTGCAAATTGGTGTTTTTAGAGGTGCAATTGATCCCAATCCTTCGATATAAGGGAGTCCTTCATCTGGTGTTGCTGAAGAGGGTGGAGATGGAGGTGGCATTGGTGGGCTGTGTGGAGGGTGGCAGAGGTAAACCTCGCTGTTCTGGATGGGGTTGTCCATGGTCATTTTGGCAAGAAGATTGGATTGCGTAGTATGCGGCGACGTGGTAGGTATTGAGCCTAGCTCGATATCTACGGTTGTTGTTGGCTCTGCGACTTGGCGAGTCTTTCCAACGGCCACTCACAAGAGAATTGGGGCTTTTGACAATTAGAAATCGTCCAGCGACAGGGGAATGACCGAAGCGAGAATGGACAGAAGAGAAGAAGAAGAATGGATTTTCGACTGACAAAGTGTTGTGACTTCCTACGAGGCAGCACCGAGTTGATATATCATAGGTTTATGGCCAAGATGATATAACTGGCGAAGACAACGCAATTCGTTGTTTCAAGGACTTCGTATAGAACGAAACGTGAACGGGCAGAAGAATAGATTTTGGACTGACAAAAAGCTTCGGCTTCCTACGAGGCGGTTGCGAGTTCATATATCTGAGGTTTATGGCCAAGATGATATAACAGGCAATAACAACGCAAGTCGTTGTTTCAAGGGCTTCAAATAGAACGAAACGTAAATCTGCGTTTACGCAGCATTCGAGAAGCAGTGATGTCCAGAGCCATGGTCCATAAGAGCGGTTGAAAAGGTCTTGGTTTTGTGGGAGACCGATGAAGACAGATGTAAGATG
>LT855409.1:290248-308346 GCA_900184765.1 Hymenoscyphus fraxineus
CATGACATCCACACACAGTCCATTCTCGCATAGGATTCATGGCGCATTCGATGCATCGCGATCCATACACATAAATGCTGCGTGCGATGCGATGCTTTCGTTGCGCCTCGGCGTCGGAAATGGAGACTCCACTACAGGGAGTCCACAGGGAGTCCACAGGTATGCCCTGGCCTGGATTAAGGCCCTCTCAGTGGCCCTGGAGGCCCCCTCTGAACCACTAAGCGACGCCTCCACCTCGCAGTTACACCCACCACACCGATTACACTGAATTGGGAAGCATTGTCTGCCCATACATTCCCTGTACATTTCTTTATTCATACAAGCGCCATCGCGATGCCCTTTCATCGCCCTTTCTTCCCATACTTGGGTTGTGACTCAAGATGGCCCGTCCACCCCTTGTCCATATAGCACGCAATTCGATGTATGCCTTGGTATCTCTATGTGGCATAGTCGGCCATGTCGAGAGTAAGCAATAGTATATACAACCGGATTTAGGGACGAATACCGAATCCGTGGTCTTCCGAATGCATCGAGTTGGAGGCCCTCATTGGGCAAGATAAAGACTATTGAAGAGCTAGGGCGTATAGTACGGGTCATTGATTGCAAAGCATCGTGCGCTCCGCCGAGTTGACATCTTAAGCGAGGGTTTGGTATTGTGAGTGGACAGGGTGCAGCATCCTCGTCTGTAAAAACATCACATGGAGTCTGTACATTAAGCATATCAGCCAATAAGGTAGGTAGGTTGGCCCTCATCTGTAAATACATCAAACAGAGTCTGTACACTAAGTATATCAGCCGATAAGGTAAGCTTTCTACGAGGTACCCGAATGCACCTTTAATCGGAAACCTTCGGCTATACCCCTAATGTAAAATAGCTCAGCTCATTATTGCGCTGTGAAAAATAGCATGTGAAAGGCTTCTCCTGTACCTACTAAACCGCTCCAGACATACTAGGTATCAAAAGACAACAAGAGCCACAAACTCATGTAAACTATTTACGGTGTCCGAAATGGTTCGTACTCATTATTCATGTTCAAAACCCATCCCATCTGCCTAAAGAGGGGATCAACGGTGCCATGCCGGTAGCCAAATATGAAATCCTTGTGTGCAATCAACGGGGGAGACGGCGTTGTTGGAAATGGAAGGCGTATCCTTGAACGACGCGCAGGCTAGCGGGGCGGAGAGCGAGTTAATCGGACGAGTTAGCCTTAGAGTTCTCCCACGTGTGGATGCCGGGCTGAAAATCATGAATGGGATATCAGAAAGAGGTGTGTCTGTGTGTGTGATAATGAAAAAGGCGATCTTGAATGAGTCTCGGCTTATGAAAAATATCAATCCAAATCGGGATCGCGAAGGACACTTGCATAGGAAGATAGATTGCACGGTCAGGCAAGTAAGAAAGTGCGATTGTCATAGGTATTTCCATTGATCAAAATGTTATGGTGGAAGTATCGAAGTGGTCGAGATCAGTTTTGATGTGGTTCACTTTGGGTGTCCTGTATTGTATAAACCCACTGTACTGTAGTTGTAACTCCCTTATCTCTTTAATCTAATCTGCTGGCGTCTATTTCTGGGCGTTGCCCCTCCAAGAAACGGGCTGCTCGCAGTTCACCCTCACAAACATTTCCCCTTTACGGGAATAATGAATGTACAAGGATGGCCCTCCTTTGAATAATAACTACTGTCTTACTCATATAACATTTCAAATTGAATTCGCATCGAATACGATTCTTCTACGTATTGTTGCTTTCCCAAAAACGTCATATGAAGCTTATTATTAACCTTATCGCATCGCGGGGTTGATCGGGATTTTCACGCTCATAAGCACGTATCTTTGCCCTTCAGATACACTTTTTATCTAGATCATCCTTTTCTTTATAGAGACTACAAGAGTTTCTATCTGCAAGATCTTTCGCATTCGCTACTTTCAAACCTAATCAAAATCCGAAATCGGCGCTTACATTCTTACTGTTGAATTACTCGAGTATCGGGTTGCCAAGTCGGCATTTGTTGGCGGGGTAGTCGTAGGTAGGTTTTTTCCCAGCACCCAGGTCAATTCAATTGAGAGAAGTTCTAGAACAAACGATATTGAGCCGTGGTTCTGCCTGAAGTTTATTTTTCCTTTGTCATTTTATCTCTCGTTACTAATGAAGAGTTAGTAGAAACGATTCCATTCTTAGCTCTGAAGCTTCAGCAGAGAAAGAGTTGCTGCTCTGTTTATATTCACACTCTTGTTCCCCTTATAAGTTCGATCAAATGATATCATTCACAAGAGAGTATCTTAGATTTTAAAGCACTCAGTTCCTATTTCTCGCTGTCTCTGGTGGATAACATTCTTATTTGCCCTAGAGCTTTGGGACTCGAATGTGAATATTTACGGGTTCTAACTACTTTCCTACGAGAAAATGCCATTCAAATGGCCAACATGAATTCTCCATGAAGAAAAGTTTCGATGCCACTACTACTTCGTCAAATACCTCCAGTATCTCTCCCTTTATCCCGTTTTCAAAAACGGTTCGGTAGCGAAACCCTCATAAAACCTTGGCACCCATCCCTTTTCAACAAGAACAATATGAAGCACCAACAAAGCTCACTTTGTCACCGGAAAGAATTCCAAGTGGAAAATCAACGCCATCTCCAACAACAATATGAAGAAATCAAGACCATGTAGTACACTCTACATCGGCACTCCTTTACTTTATCCTTCTCGAAGATGTACCAATACCTCCCCTTTCGAACAATCTCCATTCATTGAACTCCAAATTTCGACATCGGGACAAGTAAAATGTCAGCAACCACCACAGCAACCGAAAACACGGGTTCCATCTACCGCAAATTCTGGCGATCCGAGGATGTGGAAAATAAAACTAAAGAGAACCTCGAGAAGAGAAAAGAGAAAGGCTCAGAACTCGGAAACGCGTATGTTGATCCCCAGTTACGCATAGACATGGAATTGATACAAGAATAGATACTACGACCTGGCAACCGACAATTATGAGGATGGCTGGGGTCGTAAGTTTCATTTCTGTCGCCTTCAGCCCGGGGAATCTCTCGACGCCGGGCTTGCCCGTCACGAGTTCTTTCTCGCCCTCAACCTTGAATTGAAGCCGGGTATGAGAGTCCTCGATATCGGGTGTGGGATTGGAGAGCCGGCTCGAGAGATTGCTGCGTTTGCTGGTGTGCATGTGACTGGAATTACGATCAATAAATTTCATGTTGCGAGGGCGAGGGTGTTGACAAAGTTGTCGACTTTGGGGGATGAACATGTGAAGTTTGAGGAAGCGGATTTTTGTGTATGTTTCCTTCACTTTCCGCCCTAATGTGGATTTGTACTGATCCTCGATGTATAGAATATTCCATATCCAGATAACCACTTCGACGCAGTCTACGCGATCGAATCTACAGTTCACGCACCTCATCTCAAAGACGTCTACAAAGAAGCCCATCGAGTCCTAAAACCAGGAGCCCTCTTCGGAACCTATGAATTCCTCATGACCCCCAAATACGACCCATCTAACACCCACCACAACGCCGTCAAGCTCCGCATCGAACGCGGAACAGGCTGTCACGTCATCACAAGCGAGCCCGACGCAAAGAAAGCCCTCAAAGAATCAGGCTTCGAGCTCGTTCGTGCTCAGGATATGGGCATCGTGACGAAAGAAGATAGTGTGGCCTGGTGGAAACCTATTGATGGGGATTTGTCCAGCTTCAATACTTGGAAGGACTGGGTGAAGGTTTTCTGTCTGAAGAAATGGGTTTTTGCGATTGCGTATTGGATATTCCGCTTGGGGGCTCTTCTTGGACTCGTGAATAGGGAGACGATTATTGCTATGGAGGAGGTTAGTATGGGTGTTTTTGGGATGAGAGATGGAGGGAAATTGGGGATATTTACTCCCATGTTCTTTTTTGTTGGCAGGAAACCGATAAAGAAAGATTGAGGTTGGAGAAGGTTAGTTTGACTTGTTATATAGATATTTGTGTTATCTCAAAACCAGTTTCTGGTTCAGCTGATTCTGCTCTGCTTGTGTAAACAACCATCCACACTTTGGTATTGCGCGGGTTGCTCCAAAAGTGAGAATTGCATCCGTTCGCTTGATTTATTGACTTACGGATAGCCCATATATACCGTTTCTTGCGCCCCATCATTCGAGTCATTACTGGAAATTCTGTGTCCCATTTCCTATCATCATTAAATCTAAAAACATGAAAGACCATCTATCATGTACGCTCTAAAAGCTGTCGCTTTCTATCCACTTGACAATTCTCCCCATGGTATATGCCACATCTCATTATCCGCCCAAATCATCTCGCATCTAGTCGTAGCATCATCTTCTATCCCCATCTCCAACGACCGACCAACACCTCCCCCCTTGACACATCTATAACTTGGCCGCCTCTTTCACAGTGCCAATCTGCAGCTTGGGACTATATTTCTTCAAGACTCCTTCGTTATGGTATTTCCAGAACTGTTTGCTAGCGTCTTTACCGGCTACACGCTTGAGGATCTTGGCTCCGCCTGGGTGTTCATCTGCGAATTCTGGAGGGGAGTTAGCGTGTTTCTCGTCTCAATCGAGTTCCCTACAACGGGAGACAGGTAGACAGGAGCACGTACCAGTAACGTTGTAAACGTTAGAGTCTATTATGATGTACATTCCCTTGTCGGCATCTTTGTGTTCTGAGACCTCGGTGGGGGTGAATTCCTTTGACATGGTCGCGACGTAGTTTAGGATTCGCAAAAGCTTGAGATGTGTTCGAGGGAGGCGGCTTATTCTTGGACTGGCAGACTATGAAGCGACTGTCGTAATACTGTAGCAGGAATGAACTTGAGTCGAGCGGAGAGATCTACAGAGACTTGGGGAAGGAATCGTGAGACCACCCCCAGATTATGCGATTAGTTGTGAGTGCCAAAGCCAAAGCCGAGGCACGGGGTTTTGCCGGAGTCAGCGATATTCCTATGCCTGTGATTGGCTCTTTCCACGTGTAGAGAGTCAGGGGTATCTACCCCTCGCTTGCCTGACTGTTGTGAAATCATTCTTATATGTCTTACATTGACTCTTCTGTGTCATTTCATTTCTTATTCTTTAGAAAACTTCAAGTTAAGATCCCCCTCGGTCCTCGTCGGATTCGGGTTCGGGCTAGTTGTCTTGTTCTACAGTAGCGTGACGCTACTAGCTGTGGCGCACCTTTCGTAACCTCCCACCAGCGCCCGTTACGAGTACCTAATCTAGCGTCGTCTTGTATGAGACAGATAGGGGGTAAAATAACAGACGAGTCTTCATACTCAGCCAAGTGTTTGCAATCTACACAGTCCATAATGTCCACGATAAAGCATGCGGTCAATCGTGTCACAATCGCTTTTGATACACTCTGCATTATTCCTAGCATATGAAGTGGCGGGAACGTTAAGGGCCTGAAAAGCAGTTTTGAGGCGACGTCTCATGGGTAGAATTCATCAGTGACGACTTCAATGGGTCTGAATCCCTTACTTGGCAATTGTAAAGCCGTAGAATCGATACTGGTTATTTCAGGCCATGCAATTTTTCATGTGGGCATATAATGCTTCACAAGTTTGTTGAATGATGATGGTTCAAAAGATTAATCTGCAAGTGTAAGATATGACATTGATATCTATTTTGGGCTTTCAATGGTAATGGCAATGTGAAAGTTGTTCTAAGGACCAGTAAGACTATCTTGCACAGTTTAAGTGTTCAATCACCATGAAATCCGAGAAACTGCTGTGGGATCGGATTGCTCGTTCTCTTACCATTCCCGAGAAAGCACGACGCCAATAGAGATAGGATTAGGGAACATTTCTCCTCTTATCTTCAACATCTTAAGATTCTTATAGCTCTTTCAGGTCAGCACCTTGGTAATCGAATGCTACTCAATTTATCTTCGTTTCGAAGTGAACCATATGCAGTGTTTAGTACTTGCAAAACGTCACAGCGGGGTGGTTCATAGAACGCCGTCAGTATTGGGTGTTGAGGGCACCACTTTCTCTATCTTACCTGCAAGATTGGCTTCCTGCCTTCTTGTCAATTCTATTGGTGTCATTTGAGCTTGATTTTCTCCTGCCTCTACACTACAGACAACGACACTCAAGTCGTCGTATCAGCATGACACTTTCGACACTTCCATTTAAGTCCCACGCAGTTTGAAAGCGTCTCAGGGCATCGCAACTTTCCCCGTTCTCTCCTCTTTTCTTATATAATTCTACTCTCTCCGAAACTTCTCGGCTACTTTTTCAACGACTGCAAACCCAGAATTAGACATTGACACTGATCTGCAGTGGCAAAGTCCAGGTTTTTTTGGAAACGCGTGGAGTCAGAATACTTGGGAGAGCAATGCGAGGGAGCAAAGAGAGGTAGTAAAGAAGACCAGCCTGTGGTTCCGAATATTGGTTCACGGGCCTGAATGTAGCAAACAAATAAAAAGGGGTAGTGTTGGAGGGGGATGGCTTAAGTAGCTTGAGTAGCGTGAGTATGGATTGCCTGATGAAATTGAGGGGAGAAGATAATTTCATGTGCCACATTGGGTTCGGGTGGTTGGAAATGTGATTTCTATGCGGGAAAGAGGACCACATGCGTGCCTATTGTCAAGGGAGCGCTGGCAACGTTGATTCGAAGGCCGATTTAGCTCACATATTCCAAGATGAGCAAAAGTACTTGTAAATATATTTATACGTTTATATAGATATGTACTGCCCAAAATATATGATAAGAGGCGTGAGATGTAGAAGTCGAGCCACTACTCCGTCGCCTTGCATTTGCGCCTTGGCTTAACCCTTGAAAGTTTACCGGAGTTTCAATATCTATGGTAAGTAAACGTGTATTGGGTACAATTTGGGGAGAAGCGGCTGTATGAGGAGCTGCGAGGTAGATAATATGGAGTACCAACTTACTGTAGTGTACTGTATATTTCCTACGAAGATTCTCACTGGATTTACATCCGGTTAAACAGGCCAAACCGACGTACGAATCCTTTTTGAAATCCAGTACACAAATACAGCAAATTAAAGATCGAGCAATCTGAAAATCTACAACTTATATAGATGCTTTCTTAGCATGCAAAGTGACCAAGATTTGCATGTGAATCATAAAATCATTGCAAGTGAATAGGATATCGTAGCGCCATGTTTATCAACAAATTACCAATCATCCCCCATACCCCATATTCACCTTTGATATCGAGTCAGAACTGTTATGACCTGCGCAATTTACTCTTCGCAGGTCAACTTAGCCTCGTCATTAATCGTCACTAATCCAACGAACAACCCATTTCTATCGAGACACATCACAAAATGTGGATCGGCTCGACCATACCTCTACCAACCGGGGCCGCAGCGAAAGCCATGGACTCCAAGGCAGACCTAGCCCTCGTCAACGACACCATCCTTCTCATGATCTTCCACGTGTTCTGCCTCATCGCCTTCATAGTCTACATCTGGATAGAATCTGCTAAAGAACGAAAATCAACATTCACGATAGTCGCACTCGTCTTGCTCTTTGGTCTAGTCTGCGTCAACATGGCAGTCAATCTCGCCATCGAGATCTGGAGCTGCCTTCGATACAACTACTTGGTCCATGGATACTGGCTGTATATGAATCGCAGCTCTCTTGCTGTGGTTTGCTTCATATTTGTCTACTTGTTTTGCACATTCGTTGTGCTTCTACTTCAGGATATCATAGAGTACAGGCAAGAGACAAGGAGAGCGATGGATGAGGAGTGGGAGTCAACGGAATTAGAGGAGTGTATTATGCCAGCTTCGCAAATACTGGAAAGCAAAACATCAGAAGGCAATGGGATTGAAGAAGGAGGTGAAGACGTACCGTCCTTGCACCCACCAGCGGATAAAGAAGGGGAAGGGGAAGGAGAGAAGCCTTCTGCGAAGAATGGCGAGCAGAAGAAACTGGAGCCTGGAGGAACATAATGTGGACTGGGTATATGATATTCTCACCATATGGATGGATGGAGGACAATCTTTTGGGGCTTTGATATGCGTTCCTGAAAGGGAGTAATCATGGGATCAACAGCGGACCTGATATCTTTGCTGCGCAAAGGTTGATGGTTTGAATAGGTCCTGGTTAATTGTTATTTCGTGAGAGAAATAGGATACAATATCATCTTTGGACTTCAAATCTGGTCCTCAGGGTTGTTGATCTCAAAGATCCTCAGGCTACCAACAGGAGAGCAAGATTCTTTGGTCTATAGGAGCTGCGAACAGTGCAAATATTTCCACCAATCAGTAAGTTTTCTCCATGAAGCCTTGATAGATAGTATCTCAATATATGGACTAAAAGGCGTTCTTCAGACGGCATGAGGAGTTCTCCTTTACGGACGACGATAGCATGCTGCTGTAGGAGTCAGTTGTCAGTCAGTCAGTCAGCACATGATAAGACTGGCTTCCTTCTGGCAAATCTCGCTTAATTATTGACAATCCCTGTCACCTGGCAATCTTTTCAGACGTTAAACCACAAAGGAACATATCCTAAGAGAGCCATTAGCCGATTTGGCTTAGCGTATCGCGCATGACAACGCGACGTGGAGGTTCTATCTCCTCTCCCCTCTATTCAACGTCCGCACACCAAACCAAAATTTCAAACAAAACAACCTTTCCCAAGACAGTTCAGGTATGTACACCTCCACCAAACCCATCATACAATCAACCAATTGATCCAGAAAATCACTGACGCGCTTTATCACAAGGTTCTGTCGGCCAACTTGTCAATCCGTCAACACACCAAGTCCATCTGAGTTTTCAAGGACTCATCCATCAAAAGTTCTCGACCAATTCACGTAGCAAGCCGATATGCAGGGCACCGATATGGAGGGTACCTATATAGCATTTCCTCCTCTTGCAAGTTACATTGACGTGTTCGCGCTGGTTATCCCAAATTACCTGCTGTCCTTAGCTGCCAACCTCCTTCTCTACTTTACCTATACCTCTCGAATTGTATTGAGCAGTTACGATGGCCTTGGAATTGTTATGTGGATCTGCGCCTTCGCGACGTTTTTCACGTGCCTCTTACGATTTCTCTGCCCTGCCTTGTACCGTTACTTTGTGTCTCAATCTTCTCTGGGTGCAAAGATTTCCCTTTGGCAATCTGTCACATTCACTATGGACTACGATGTATTTGCACTAGGGTTTTCAGTGCTAAACGCGGACGCAGTGGACAGCATCTTTTCCATCTTTTGTTTCTCATCGATACATGCATTTATGATCCTTAAAGGGGCGGAATTGGAGGAGATATTGGATTACGATAACCCCAGCTACATCGCTACTGCAATTCTCCTCGCGTGTAGCAGTTGTCATGGCTGCTTCCTCTATTACACCTTCGTTGTCATTGCTCTATGCACCAGAAGCCTGTTTATCGAACTCTACCAAAAGTCTGCCAACACCTACCGAAACTCTCTGTCGCAAGAGCAACTCCGCCAGCAATTCAGCCACAAGAATCTGCTCCCCATACACGAGATGATACAAACTCTGGCGAAGGAGAACGAGGCCACGAAAGTGTCAGCAGAATGTAAAAAGATCATGGAAAATGAGCTCAACCCTGAAAAGGACAACCCCGACAACGTATCAGAAAAGCTTTCAGCAAACATCAAACAGCTCCAATTGCATCGAGAATATATTGCGTATCTTGAGCGAGAGATCGTTTCTGAGTCTAAGAAAAATACCTTCAAAGCTGAAGATGTCAAATTGGATGTTTGATTCGAATACGACATTCTCAAGAAGGGATATGAAGTGCTTGCGAGGAATGGCGGATGGCTGTAGTCACATTTGATTATGGTCCAATGGGAGGGATACGAGTTGCTTGCGAGGAATGGCGTATGGCTGTAGTCACATTTGATTATGGCTCAATTGAAGGGATACGAATTTCTTGTGAGGAATGGCGGATGGCTGGATTCAGATTCGATTAAAGTTCAATTCAACTGGCTGATCACTCTTTGTACTCTGTGAACTAGCTGCGATACTCCAGAAATCTCTCATAGAATTGCAGTCGTTAAGATATTTCGTGTCGCATCGTCCTAATGACCTTGATTGTGTCCATATTCTCATATAATACTGGGAGCAGTTGTGAACGCTGACTTTTTTTAGGGCTAGGTGGATCGGATCTACTTTGGAATATCTTTATGGGTCTCTTTGGTCCAGTAATCTTTCACGCTGTCAGTGTCCCTCTCTTTCACCTAGTGAATTGTTGTATGTCAAAAGCCAGGCTACTCACAGGCTGTCCACTCTCAACACACAATATAAATCGTATAGGAGCTATGGCTGTTCTTTCTGATGGATGTTACGTGCGATTACTTTTTATCAACAGTCACACCTCAACTTCAACATCAACCCAACACAACAAAATGGCTAGAGGAGTTATCACACACATCATAGCCCAACAGCTTGCCAAAGACCATGAAGCCTGTCCACCTTCAGATCCATCACCCACACCAGGTGACCACGAAATGGCCGCCCTGATGTTCTGGTTCTTTGCTGTGATGGCCTTCCTCATGTCCGCACTTGGATACTGCGACATGCAAAAGACATCAGTATCTTTCGCATCAGTATCGGCATTTAAGATTTTCTTGAGAATAGCATTTGTCTTCCTGCTAGTAGACATTATCTTCTGTTTGTACCTAGCCATCTTCACGTGGGTCGTTGAGATGATGGAGCCTACATGCAACTACAAGGAACAAATTACGTACCTTGGTAATATTTGTTATGCCATATTTACTGGAACTGCGACTGGATGGTTTCTTCAAGTCTGTCTGGTTGCGATCCTAGGTATTTTGGAATGGAGGAAGCAAGCACAGACTGTGGATGAGGAGGACATGGCCTTGATTCTCCAGGATAGCAACCTGAATTATGCGACTACAAGTATTGTTTGTAGGAATTGCCAGAATAAACAGCACGAAGAGCGACTGCGAGAGGAAGCTGAAGAACGCCAGCGACGATTCCCGTTCTTATATTGGGGCCGTCGAATTTGGAACAGCCGCCGTTGATGGATTCATGGAGAGCGCATGTATATTAAAATATGAAGAGGGGAAACATAAAGAAAGAAGGGACAGAAATGGACTGGACGGACGAGGTCATGCAGGACGTCTGAGATTGTGGAACTGAAAATGTATTCGGTGCCTGGAAGCGGAGTTATGTCAGCGAAGTGTCGGATTTGGCAAAGGCTATTTATTGTGCTGGTTATGACATTTACGAGGAGTATATCTCAATGCAAAGACTTCTTTCAACCGTAAGCCTCTATTTTGTAGCAGTGAATTCTCATGAGTCAGGGTACAGAGGGAGATTCATGACCCGTCGTACACAAAATATTGCAAAGGTTTCAGGTAAGACAACTGTAAAGATAACCAATACTGTAAGCCTACTTGCATGTGAAATTAATTTTGGACTCTTAGTTTAATATCTAGTTACGCCGTTTTAGACGGACTCTTTTTCAATGTGCTTTTAGATATCGTCATGAAGCCTAGATAGACTGAAAGCTGGGGTAGCTAACGCTCAGAAAAACGGTCCGCAAAATCTGCTAGACCACCGAGGCCCAACCGTTGAGAAACTAGCAGAACTATTTTAGACAAAAACGAGAGAACTGAGATATATAGCCAATAAACTCTGCATTTTACTCAAACTACAAAGTTTACAATAGTTGCATCTCCTGTTACCCAACTTATCCAACTGCAATTCATACCTTCGCAAATCCTCCACCGCCCAACATGACTGGACCACCTCGCCGACTGTCGCCCATCACCAATCCCGAGGACCTCAAATTCTACCGATTTCCAAGACCACTGAAAGAAATCTTGGAAAACCCTATCAATGGCTATGAAATGGTAATTAACAGAGTCCCTTCTCCTATCTATCAATTCTAAAAGAATCCATTCTAGGCAAGAGTAACATGTCCACACACCAACGAATCAGCAACCATGACCGCCGAACTCGCCGGCGCCCTCCTCACAGGAATCAAAGAGAACTCCGGGGTAAAAATCCAGCAACCGTCCGACGACGAGGACGAAAAAGACTGGGGATGTCCATTCACGAAACCAGATGCCTTCATCGCAGTCGGGAGATACAAGAACGTCATGAAGGAGGATGATGATATCATTTCCGGATGGGCCCATATGAACGCAGCCTGTCGATACGCTAAGAAATCACGCCAACTTGGTCTTCTGCGACGAGATGAAGAGGACCTCGTCGCGGAGATTATGGAGGAGCAGACTGGGAGGGTGATTGAGAGGTTGGAGGTTGAGACGAAGGCTCATAGGGCGAGGATTTCGAATCCGATTAAGACTTTTGAGCAGATGGAGTATGAGTATGTGAGGGAGTATTTGGAGAACTTTGAGAGGAAGAAGATGGTTCTTAGTCGGGATGAGGCTAAGTTGAAGAGGGTTCGGGCTGATATAAGGGAGCTTGGGGAGGCGCCATTGAGATTTGTGCCAATTTTTGAGTATATCCCTGGAAATGAAGAGTTCGAGGAATAGTGAGGAATCTGGTTATAGATGATTTTAGATGGAACAAGAAAGTAGTAACATAGTATACCACAGAAGCATCTATAGTTACAAAGAAAAAGGGTATCTAATCGGAGTCCCTTGATGGTTTCTACCTGGTGGTCGGTGTATGATATGATTCGACTGTGGTATCTTTTTGGAGACCCGGATCATCTAGGAAAGAACGAAAGATTGGTCTTAGTAATCTTCGGATAGAAAAGAGCTGGAATAACAAGCCCTTCAGAAGATATATTGAAACCGGACCTTATGTGCACACTGAGCGTAGAATCCAACTGCCGAAATATGGGATATTTCCTGTTGACCACAATGTGAAGGGGTTACATAAAAGTGCCTTATAGCGTTTGTATCATGGAGAGAATGGCCCCGAGAATCAATACGATAAAGTTTAACATAAAGATATTGGGGGCTTAAGGAGCTGAGGTGAAAATGTTAGAGTGTGAGGAGGCTACTCGTATGCGTCGTTAACCTCTGTGGCGTTTGGGTTTCGGGTGGGGTGGACGGGCGGGTGGACTTGAAGATCAGCGCCTCCTCAATAACTTTGCGTGTTTATCATGGTGAAGTTAGTCCAAGTCCTCAATGTAAAATGTGAGAATCAAAAGAACCGAAGCAGCCGAGTTATCCAGCCAATCGTAGTCAATGAAATCACAACGCACTTCGACATGCAATTCACCCCTCTCCACTCTTCTCATCGAGACATCTGGACACCACACTGTCCACCAACATCCCCTCTGAAAAACTACCAAGAAGGATGAAACCCCAACAACGGAACTTGAACCTCACTTTCAGCCACAAGGAAATTTTCAACCATAGTCGCGACTACTCGTCCACAACCGTCCACAACAAATATTAATACACCACCACCCACCCACCCAAAAGCATGGCCGAAGTCCCCCGCATCTTCCCAACCCATAGACCACCACGACCACACACAACACCCCCCAAGACCACATCATCCCCCTCAAAACGGCCCCAAATGGACACCCGCACCTCCTCATTCAGCACCTTCTTCGAGCGCGTCGCCGACCTAACCGTCAACGCACGAAACAACAAATACGAAGACCCAGCCAACACGCTCCGCTCCCTCGTGCTGCAACAAAAAGACCTCGAAACGCAAACACGAGAGCTCGAAAAACGGTACGCAGAGGCTATTGAGGAGAGCCAGCTCACCTACCGAGCCTACCTCGCGGCTGGACGAGGACACTCGCGCCAGGCGGCGATGGTGTTCAATGAGGCGTGGAGGGCGAAGGAGGGATTACGCCGTCAGATTGTGAGGCATGAGGCGTTACTGGAGGGGGTTAGGGTGGATATTGCGGTGCTGAGGGAGAGGCGCTAATGAGTGGTGGTTGGTGGTGGGAGTTTAGCGAGTTTTAGGGGGTGGATGGTGGGCTTGGCGTTGGGTGAGGGGTTTAGTGAGGGGCGGACTGGAGTTGTTGAATGCACGATTTTTAGTGGTTGCCTCATTGATTTTGAACTTTGGAGCTGGGAACGTGAAGCGAGGATGGGAATTGTTCGCTCGAGGATTTTCGATGGTTGATGGGGGGGCTGAAAGGGGGTTTTATAGGAGCTGTTTCATCAGCTGCTAAATTCAAAAGTGAGGGGAGTCTAAAAGGGTTTTAGTCGCTCGAACGCGGGAAATTCAAAATTATACGACTTAGATCTTGAATGGCACCAAGTGAAGCGTAGAATAGTTACTATCAAGCTACTAACCTCGCGATGACATCGAACGAAATGTCTCCCAAGAGTTTACTTGTATAGTAGACATCAATGTCTTCTTCCTACGACCAAGCCGATCCATCACCTCCATTATGTGACCTTTCTCTTGACCCTCAATAACCAAAAGTCTCACAAAAAGATCCTCAAACCCATCCATTACCATCAGCAATCCACCTCCATCAAGATGGGCCTCATAACAACAACCTACCGCCTAAAAACCCGTCTAAAACTCTACATCCTCGACACCTACCGTACCCTCCACAACTCTCCCTCACAACCCAAACCACGCACACCACCCCCACCAAAACCAAAAACAAAAACCCCCAAGAAACTCAACCCCCTCCGGCCCCAACGTCTCAACTTCGAGCTCCGCACCCTCACCCTGCCCCCATGGATCCGGCAACCCCTCCGAAAGCACATGAAAGAATACGATTGTCCATACTGGAAGGAACTCGCAGGGATTATCTATTACTCGACGTTTTATTTGCCTGATGATGCGAGTGGGAAGGCGGAGAAGCGGCAGAGGTCTTGGGAGGAGATGGCGTGGTTTGAGAGGGATTGGGAGTGGGAGGAGGCTGGTGATGGGGAGTATGTTGAATGTTTGGATGCGTGGGTATTGGGGGGGTATCTTTAGAGGGGCGGGATGAGGTTTGAGGGGGTATTTNGAGTTTTGGGAGTTTTAGAAGTCTGTATATTATTTTTGGATTGTAGACTCCGATGACGAGGTATCTTGGATTTCCAAATAAAAACCGCATTCAGATCGAGAGTCTACTCCATCGACATGATAGATAGGATTTTCGACTACACCATCTCAAGCGTTATCTATCCACTAAAATCGTGTCGTCAAAAATGATGAGAGTAGAAAGTCACCAAAGTAGCAACTACCACCAAGCGATGAGATCATAGCAGTCATCATGACGTTTAAAAGAAAAGAATCTTTCGATACCAAACCCCCATGTCTTCCCAACCCGTTCTCAAAAGCTCAAGAAGCTCAAGAAACCTCATCGAAACCACAAATTCCCGAACACGAACACCAAACACAATTCGAATCGCCTCAACCACCAAGATGTTCGACAAGCTCCTCTCCTCCGTCCCGAGCTTCCCAGTCTTCCAAAAACCCAATCTACAAAAGCTCCATCACAAACACAAAACCCTAATAGCCCAACTCACCACCCTCCAAACGCGCCTCCAAGAAACCACGGCGAAACACGAAAAAGCAGAGCAGACACGCACCTACAACCACGACATCGAGACACCCTCCAAGGAAGCAAAGCGTCTCATTCAGGAAATAAAAGAGACCGCAACCCTGAAAACAAAAATCGCCAATGTTCAAGGAGAGATTAGAGAGGTGCAGGCTGTGATCGAGTATCTCACGAACAAGAAACGCGAAAAGGATGCTCGGGCAGCAAAGAAAGAGGAGGAGATCACACTCGAAAACCCATTCGAGGACCCTGCACCCGACAGCGCATTCTCCGAAAAATCCACCCTTGTAATAGAAGACCACTCTGCCTCCACCCGCAAAACCCTCAGGCTAGAGCGGAGCTTTGAAATAGCAAAACGGCACTATGAAGACGTCCTCCGGCAGATTCGCAACGACGAGAAAGCCTTGAAGGACGCTCGCTGGACCGCGTTTCAAGATGAAGAGAAATTAGATAAGAGATGCTTGAGATGTGATGTGTGTCTGGATCAGATTGCGAAGGCAGAGAGATCGCATGAAATGGCTCATGAGGCGGAGGATGTCATGAGGGAGACGATCAAGGCGCTGGATAGGGCTGAGAAGGAGATGAAGGATGCGGAGTTGAGGGTTACGAGAGTGGGAGGGCATGGGAGGGAGTTGGAGGATGAAGGGAGTTGGATTAATTCGTAAATCATAAGCTCTGGGACAGCCTCAAGATAGCTTGAAAAGTCTGAAAAGTCGATGTCCAGTAAAAATGAAAGAGTTTGTCGAAGGTCTCGGTCACGCTTTGAAACTTTGTCAGTAGGTTTACTTAAATAGTAATTGATTAATAATCTTACAACTGGTCTAATCTTACACACAACGTAAAACCTGTATATATGCTTGTCGCTTTATTTTCGTGAAATTCGTTAGTCTTTTTTCTTTTCTTCGGCAAGCCGAGCGAGACCCGCTATGGAGTTGTCCACACCCTCCTGAAATCCGATGGTTTTCGATATCGCGTTTGCCTGTTCAAAGAACTTTCGGGCATTAGCAACATTCCCATCCATTTCTGCGAATTCTCCTAGATTGTGTGTTGCAACAGCACAACCCACGTCGCATTCCCCAGTCCTGTAAGATTTCGGAATCTTTTCGGCAAGTGAAATAGCCTGGTTGGCCCATGAGCGAGCGTTACTAATGTACGTTGCGCGTGAAGCTGGGGGCTGTCCAGGCATTGATGGAGGGACTTGCTGTGCAAGTGATATTGCGAGGTTGTTCACTGGAAATGTCAGTAATAAGAATCCGGGGCACGAGTGACTCCAACCTACTTAAGATGACCGTATGACAAGTATTGGGAGGGGACCTGGCAATTGCTTGCAGAAATAAAGGTGCTGCAAGATAGTGTGCGTTTTTCTCTTCAAAGTGATGGGCAAGTGCTGGATAAATTTTAGGAGCAATGAAATCCATTTCAAGACCTTCACACACCTTCGATTTCAGCCCCTATCTCTTCAGAAGAAAACCATTCCCCTTCGCTGGGCTTCACTCCCTCTTTAATACGTCTTTGCTCCTCCGCCAGCGACGTCTCAACGCCCCACATCAAACACTCCTCGGCCTTAGCTTTGTCCATCACGTATTGATTCGCGTACAAGTGTGCCAACTTGATGCTTACACGAACTGCGCTCATCAAGACCCTGGTTTTCTTTGCTTCATTTCCTTCCTTGTCTCCCAGGATTTCGATCCATTTCAGATTATCCGCCTTCAAAATTTCCAACACATCTATAGACTTTTGATACAGGTGGCTTTTCTCGAACAGATACGCCAATTTTATTTTGATACCAATTATCGCGTCGGAGAAAGGATCCATTCCCAGTTTGTCCGCCTCCCGCAACGCTTCTCGGTAATAATGGACGGCTTTCTTTGGATCGAAGGAAATAGATGTGAAATGAATAGCCTTCCGCATATGCTTCGCCACCGGTTTCGGAAATTGACTAGAAACTGGAAGAATCTGAGTGTTAATCCAGTACTGCGCCCACCCGAGGCATCCGAAGAGAATGGCAATACTAAGCAAATGATTAGTACCAATCTAATAGATCTAGAACACCATATATTTCGTACCATGTCAGGGCCATTGAAATCTGGATCGGATGACTTCTCCATGCATCTTTTATAAGTTTCACCACTTCACTCCGGGTTCTGAGACGGAAACGGAAAACCTTGTTTTGGGTACTCGAATGTCGCATCTGGTGGGATATGGGTATGGATATGGGTTTGCGGCGCATGGCTTCTAGGCGTTGCTGGCGAAGACATTGAGGGGCAGAAGTCGATATCGAGCGGACAGTCCTTGATATCCGTGAGGCGAACATTTCGCAATCCCGATCTCTCAATCGCAGTGACTGCAGAATTGGTGGAAATCAAAGCCGGAAAAAGTTCGCTCCTAATCATGAACTCGCGCTGATGGTTCCAGGAACAGGGTGACAGGCGTGACAGGAAACTTCAAATTCCATCCATGCCTTTGCTGCAAGGCTGAAAGTGCGAGATCACCGTACCGGTAGCCGGTAGCCGATGCCATTACCGGAGTGCCGGATCCGATTGGTCCGATCGCGGGCTGGGAATCCGTTACTACAATAGAGTAACTCCCCGTAACTCCCCGTAACTCCGAGACCCGAGGCTTTCTGAGACAGCTCTACTCGAGTACCCGTACCTGGTAGCCGTGCCGTAATAGCCCCAC
>LT855409.1:308356-395900 GCA_900184765.1 Hymenoscyphus fraxineus
AGCTCCTGAATCCCCAAATCCCTTCAACTTGTCAAACCAAAACTAGAGACCAATTCCGGATCACATCAACACCAACACCAACACCAACACCAACACCAACACCAACGCCAAGCACTTTGCCCTTTCATCCTCGGCCTCCAAAATGTCGGCTTCAGGCAAATTCCAGCCCAAGACGCCCGTCAACCTCGACCCTCCAAAGGATGACCCTATTTCACAAGAGTTCCTTTCAAAGTGTAACGGTGAGCACTCACACCCACACCTACACCCACCATCGCGCATGAGAGCCCGGACCTGAAGCTCTCGGCCGTCTAGTCCTTGCTCAAGCTCCATATTCTACACCAGCTTGTAGTTGTTGTAGTTGTTGCAGTTGTTGCAGTTGTTGCAGTTGTTGCAGTTGTTGCAACAACTGCAGCTCTTGCAGCTCCTGCAGTTCTATGGCTAGCCCCGATTCTTGGGCCTTTGGCTTGCAGTTGTCTCTGCAGTTGTCTCTGCAGTTGCCTCTGTATACCAACTGCGACTGCCACTGACGATAGACAGGAGTTGATGGCGGTTTGTGCTACGTTGCAATCAAGGTAAACACGGACTCGTTCATCCCATGCCAGGTTCCCCGGGCCGTCGCTCCTATCTGAGCACACAGGCTGATACCAAAGGGCTTGAGTAGGGCAAGGTATTCGACGTCACAGGTAACAAATCATACCAGCCAGGCGGCTCTTACCACGGTGCGTTCCCGTTCCCGTTCCCGCACTTGCAATAACAATTGCCTTTTCCTCCCTCTTACACCCCAATCCCGAGAACGGCTTCTTTTTTTAAAGAATTACCCGAGTCGGCAACCCGTGCAAAACCATAGCTGATGTTGTGTCCCCATACACAGTATTTGCCGGCCACGACGCCTCCCGCGCCTTGGGTCTAAGCTCGACCAAACCGGAAGACGTTTCCCCAGATTGGTCTACATTGTCCGAGAAGGAGAAAGGAGTTCTTGAGGACTGGCTTACATTCTTTTCGAAGCGATATAACATTGTCGGCAAGGTCGAAGGAGCCACAAACTTATGAAGTCCGTTAAAGCCACTTGGATCACAAACTGAGGACCTATATCGGGATGAGGATTGGCAATAGTTGGTCCCCCATATTCCAAAATAAGTAAGCGATGAGCTATGAATTAAACGATTTTCTTTCAAGCTTTCAATATTCTCACATCGGGCTCGGATATACCTTCCGTTTCTTCTGTGTTTAAAGGAAAACGTGAAGACCACTGGCAGGAATAGATACCCGTCTTATTTTCGTTGAGGGCTGCATAATATCGATCCTCGACCTTTGGTCAAGATGCGCCCACATCTCCACCGGTCAAAGGATCTCATTCTCACCCAAAAACCCTGCATAAAATAGAGGGTCACACTTATGGTATGGTAGCGCTCCGCCTCCGCCGGTTTGCAACGCAACCTGATGTGGCACCACAAGGCAAATACTCTCTCGAAGAACTCTGCTGCATATGCGTTATTACACAACATTTGTGGGGATAGTTCTGGAACCAATCTCTTTTTTTAATGCTTATTGACCTCACGTTATCTCGCTTGGCACTCGCAATTGAGCTACAATGATATGTACCACAACCCCTTTCCAATTCGTCGACGTCTGCAAGTTGCACTTTCAAAACCTCCATTTTTATTGCACACCTGTTTATTACCAATAGCGCTGCATACATTGCCGGGTCTTTTCACCAGTTATGGTTCAACGACACCAACCCATCTGGCGTTTCCCTCTATCATAATATATGTTGCGTGTAGCAAAGAAAGACATTGGTCTAGCTGGGAAAAGGTTCTCTATGCCATAAGACCACCAAACCAGTTCAACGCTATCCATCACACACCAACCAGGAAACTTGCTTTCAGCCCTCCCGTATTTGACCTCTACCGTCCGCCATGACCTGTCCTATTTTGGCAAGGGGGGCAAGGGAAATTCTGATTCCAGGATTGCTTGAGGACCTTGACCCCAAAGCATTGGTGATATGGATCTGTGCGAGCGAAATGACAATACGAAAGCAGGCGACTGGTGGCGTGGCCGCAGGTAAATTGAAATTCTTCCCAGTCGCACATTTTGAAAAGTCTGTAAAGTGCAGTTTGGAAGTTCTTGTCGGTAATTGGCAGCAAGCTTCAAATCTGGCTTGGGTGGGAGATATTGAGGGAGGTGTGAGCTGGATGTGAAGTAATCGTGGTCTTGGTGGAGGATCGCGTTCTATGTCGTGTGATGGGTGACACAATCAGATCTTGCGGAGCACACTTTTCGATTCCAGAGATGATAGCTGGTTAACTTTGATGCTCTTGGTTGATTGAGAATCGGTTAGGAATCTGGGTCTGGTATTAGCATGTCTTTACATGAACTCTCACTCAAAGAGATCACCAACTGTAAGATACTCAAAGACAAAGGATTTTTGGTGTGGTAGTACTCTCAATTCATGCAGAGTTACATGAAGCTGTGGTCCGGATAGTAGTGCTGATGGTGCTCAAGTGTATCTGAAAGAAGCGAATCGTTTCTCACAACCAGAGGATCTTGTGATGAGGAGTTGAGTTACAGACCACGAGGGTCATCGCTAGGTCTTTATACCCCATCTTTCCCCCCCAACCAAAAATACTTTCTCTTTGAAGGAACGGAAAGGAGGGTCTTGGGAATCGGACTGGGACTCCTGACCTCCGAAATTACACATCTGTCATTTTCCTTTTTGCGACCGCTTCCCTCGAGTATGCGGCCAGACCTCAACTCCTCCAATGCGTGGTGTGGTTTGGGTCTATGCTGACGCCTTTCAGCTGCAGCTCTTCTGGATCGGTCCTGTCGCCTCTTTGCACAGATGCGCAGCAAGCGGATGGGCCTTCCGAATGGTATCTTCGTGCTGGGGATTGCAGATTCTCATGGCAGGCGGGGGGGCCTCGCTTTGAGGAGCCAAGCGGCTCTCGTTGCCTCGCGAGTAGTGCTAGTGAAACGACGTTTCGTTCGTTTTCCTGGTGGGTGGAGAGGGATGCAGACCCCATCTAGGCGCCAGAGACAAACATATGCAGGAGAACCGTTCCGATGATGGGGATCTTCTTTGCCTCAAGTGTGGTGCCTTTCTTGTTGCCGCTGACACAAAGGAGAGCCATAGGAGGGTGTAAATAGTGGACGGATGGTGTTGTGGTGGTAATACAAGATAGACATGACTAGGGGAGTACCGACGCAAGCTGCTGAAATGGAAGCCAAGTGACCTTTGTCAAAAACAAGCGACTGCGGCTCCTGATCTGAGGCGATGGTAAGGTAAGGAAAAGGGTGTTAAGCGGGTTTTGGCGTTTTACCCGAGCACCCCTCGAGAATAGGGGGGCGATCACGGATCTTCCAGGAGTCTGAAGAAAGTGGATATCCGGTTCGTGAATGATTGGGGGTCCCCCTGCCCTGGGGATGGGTGAATGTGCAACGGGAACAGGAACCGCAGACCGGGTACTGGGTATCGCAGCTTCCGGATAGTAGCGAGACCGAGGGTGTACATGGCGCTTTTCTTTTGTTGGGCGGTCTTGCATGGAGGGGATGCGTTGCTTGTGACAGGATAGGTTGATGATGATGTTGTTACCTTGATGATCAAGGGGTCTTTGTGTGTTTTGCTCATGATGGCGTTGTGTGTTTGTTTGCTGCGGGCCGGTCCTGATACCTGAACGCGGAGTTTTTTTTGGGATATCGTATGCCATGCGGCCTTTTTGGACGATGTGAATCTCTCGCGATGGACGTTGAATCTTTTTCTGTCATATTCTGAGGTATCATATTGACATGACTTTTGGATTACTGGCTCGGCCCGCTGAAGAAGAATGGAGAGGAGTTATTGGGTCGAGGAGTCGTGCTGGACAATGACTCGAAGACATCTGCAGCTAGAATGCATCGGAGGATTTATACTCATCTGTACATACCGTACAGTAGCAGTACGTGGCGAGCTTTCCGAGCGTGGGCTTGCGGGCAGTGATGATGAAGGGGAGGGAAGTGATTTTCGCAAATCGGATGGATGGGCGAGATGGGTCGCCTTTTATTCTAGATCTCGTCTCCCGCCCCTTCGTCTTGGAGAGGATGGGGTGTACCGAGTGGATGGGTTTGAGATCGGTTTGATCTTGGTTCATCCCTTCTTTGACTGGTCCTGGTTCGTACTACTACTTCTAGGGACCCCCCTTTCTATGGCGTGGGTAGTTCGCGAACCCCCTTTCGCCTCGTTTTTTCCTTATGGTATCTCATGATTTGAGTTCGAAGCGAGGGGTAGGTGGGATTACGGAAGGTCCTCCGTGGCACGACGAGGTAGAGGATTTGCCCTTGATTCGTTGGTTGGGCGCGGGTGGTTTGATGGCAAATCAACATGCAGTGACGGGTGTTTGCTTGCTCGCTTGCTTGCTGCATCCAACCCCACGTTTTCCCTGGTCTTTTCTAACGGCTGAGAAAGTGACAGATATATCCTGGGGGGGCATTAGGTGAAGGCTTGTTTGAATTGCGTGTTTATCGCATGTTTTGGGGATGGAAAGGTGGTTTTGGGGGTTGTGTGGGTGGTAGTGAGATTTGGAGCAAGGGGCTCCTTTCATGCGGGGACCCATTTGCCGTGGGGTTCTTGAGATGCGGTTTGGGTATGGGATTGTGTTAGTGCGATGTGGGTGGCTGGGGTGCGGTCAGATGAACACCACCTTTAGGTGAGGGAGGCTCAATTGGATTACCCTTGCTTGGATTGGGGGTCAGTGGACGGGTTGCGTGATGGTTCTTGGTTCGTTCTATGCGTCATGTTGCATTTGTTTGATTTTTGACTTCGCTTGAAAGGTGGCGTGAGAGCGATGAGTGAAATGATGGGGGGGATCATTGCGAAAGTGCAAAAGATGTTTGGAAAATACTTTGGGGTCATGGAAAATGAGATATCAAGCTTTGTAAGTCTTACGAGATCTCGTGTTTCTTTTTAATTTAAGTTCATTAGCCCAAATGGAGGACGACTCGCTTAGACTTCGTTGGGGGTAACTTTCAAGTTCGCATCAAAGGTGTTTCTTCACTTCAATGTAAATTGGTACAGTTTGATTTGGATTAGTGTACTACTCCAAGTGCTTGTAAATTGATGTTTCTCGTCAGAGGTTAGCATCGTCAACATATGCTTCTCAAAGTGCTGGAATGGTATGTGTTTGTCTGACGGAAGTTCAATATTGCGTAATCATTTAAGTCGCCCACCTATCATCAAATAAAGTGGGCGTCTATCTACTTGTTCCCTTCACATGACAAATACAGTATTCGGTTTGTAGAATGCATGGATTAGGCGCGATATAGAATCCGCCAAAGCTTACAAAACCCACGTAGGAAAAACACACCCCCGAATTTCTTCCCTGGTCGGGTCTTTCAGCACAAGCTCAATCAATTGACTCAGTTCCTCTCGAGAACCTGGATCATCATTCAGTTGACCGAAAGTAATTTCTTTTCCTAATCATGGGGACAATGGAATGCCTTAACACTGCATCCATCAATGCTTACGTCTCCTGGTATCTAGAATAGCTTTGTATTTCTTCATTAACGTCAAAAGTGCCAGGGAATAAATCACGGAAATTAATGTAATGAAACTCTTGGAATAATTCTGAGAGATGGATTGGGTAGAAGAGGAGTTATCTCTTTTTACTAGAGTCTCAGAAGCAAAAACACCTCTACCCCCTTCACGGATGATTTCTTCAACACAAGCGCTAAGAAATAATTACGTTACTTCTGAAGTTTCAGAGTATCATAAGTTTATCCAATAGGGTTTCTTCTTATAACACTTGATTAGTTCCTTCGAACGCTGCAAGTTTTTTGTGTTCACCGTGCTTTTTTACACATGGTGGATTTAAAATGTAGACCATCGAAGATGTTGAGGATAATTACAATTGTAAATCTTGAAGTGCATGACGGTGACACTACGTTAATCAAAATTTATTTCTCCCGAGCATATAATCCTCAGGGTGAGATGTCCTCCAGCGAATTGAGAAAGTGGCAGAGAACCATTTTCAATTAGCGTCACTCGACAACTGGTACATTGGAAACAACTCAATAAAACTCTTAGAGAATCTATTCCATTGTGCAAAATCAGCAGTTCACTTTGAGCCAAATTCCACTGACAGAACACAGAAGGAATGTCACCACTTCTCCTGTTTTTCAATGGTGAGATATATCTTTGGCGACGTTAGACATACTTGTTGTAAGAAATTCTTGCCCATATTGCAGAATGCTTATTTCATCATATGCATCATCCATCCAAGAAACAGGACCATCATTATGTAATTTATCTTTCGTGTATTTCAGCCTATTTGCAATGTAGCAATGTTGAAATTTCGTTTTTGTGGACTTTTGAACATTAAACCTAATAGATGCCTACCCTTTGATCTGTTTGTAGACAGAGTATTATTACTTGGAAAACAATCTTTACTTCTAATATTCCATCGTTATAGACTTCTTCGTTGATTTTCGATTTTCTCTATACTACATGAACCCATTCGTTTATCCTACGCTGACTCCATTTATTCCAAATCCTTTATTGTTAGAATAATCACAATATATAACTCAGCATACTCCCGATTGTTGCGTATATTTATTCCAATTTCCGACGCATATACTCATCGACCATAAATATACTCAGAAGGAACATACTCAGATCGGAACCTATTATTTCTATCTACGAATATTATGAAAGTGACAAGAAGAGAGTCTGCATTCTGCTAAATACCCTTGTATAGGCGTTCTTTTAGTAGGTATCATAGTTACGCCGGCGATACTATTATAACTAGGTATTAGGGAGGGGAATCTAATTACGTAGACAAAGAGATAGACTCGAGTGATAGTAGGGATTCTGATTAGTATATATAGCAAATTCTCATTTTCAGACGTCCTTTGCGATAGCTTTGATTTTGACTTTTTGATGCAATCATGCTTAAAGAGCGCTTCTTTACGGAGATTAATTAGTAAGGTGGGTATCGTGAGCTAAAATTTTAAAAAAGTCTGATGTATATATGCCACTTGAAGGGGATAGAGAACGAGATTCGAAGACGAGAAATGAAGCAGTGAGAACACAATATGAATTTTATCTTCTCTGATCTCGCGCCGATCATCTCATCTGTCGCCACTTATTCTCAAGATGAATTGATTGAAGCCATCGTTGTACAAACTTCAAAGCAGGAACTCAAAAACGGGTCAGTCTTGAGGCTCGTTGCAAATGAGCTCGCCTGCCAGAATGTTAGGTTTCTTTCTTGAATTTTTAGGCCAATTTGATTTCAAGTGAAACTGATAAATAAACTGGAAAGCTGTTATGGAAAGTTCAAATACTAAATTACCTTGGACACCGCAAGCTGCCCAGAGCAGGGCGGCTGGGAGTGTCGGATAGGAGGATGAAAGCACGTGATTAAAACGTGATATCTTGCGATCCCAACTACGAAAGTTGAGGTACAGAGTTCTAACACAATGGAGATTGATACCAAGCATGAATTTGAAATGATATTAAATCAATGAGGAGCAATGAATTTCGGATTTCTTGGGGTTTCTGAACCTTTGGACATTTGCCTCAGGCATTAGCCCCCTAGCCTTCGCAAAAGCGACCCCAAATCTTGTTGTTTGGCCCCCAGATTTCGGATTTCTTGTAACCAGTCATCGCCATTGGGTGTCGCGTATGATGAGGTTATGCAGTAAAAGTAGTATGGAGATGTATTTTTTCTCCCGAAAACAGTCAAGTGCAGGGCTTTCGGTGAGAGAAAAAGGACAAGAAATGATGGTGCAGGTGCAGGTGCTGCAGTTGCCTATTTGCTCCTCCGTCCTCGGTTGTTCGCCTTACTTTTGCGCCCTGCTGTGGTTGTTGCTGTCGTACTCGTACGCCTCACTCTGAACCTCTGAACCTCTCACCCAACTCTCTCCTACAAACAATCCAGTTCGTCGCCTCGCTGATTCGGTGAAATCATCGTCACTATCAAGTCCTTCACTCCTATCCAAGGTCATCCCCATCATCTCGTGTTTTTCTATCTCTCTTTGAGCGCATTCGTGAAGGTTGCAGCTGTCGCCCGACAGCACCTCCCTCGCCCCTCGCGGGCCCACGCATCGCCCGATCGCAAGTGCCCAGCCCAGTTGTCCGCCTCGCATGATTGCAGATTATATCGCGCAGCCATCTTCAGTCAACACCAGACTGCACTGGACGACTCCCCTTTTGGAGCAAAACACCAAAATATCCCAATTTGGACGGCATCTACAGCATCTCTGCATTGTATGTACTGAACGACGCCGAGCATAAAAGTTGTGCTTATGTGGGATACCCTTACCCATTATTAAACGCCGGGAGCGAGAGGAAAGGAATACATGAGCGTGGCCAGTTTTCCAACACCGCCGACGCGATTTTGATAGAACATAGTTGTCGATAATTTCGGTTAATCAGTCTCTTGACCTTTTTCAGCGATCGACAGCTAATGTCTGTCAGAAAACATAAGAATGTCCCTTCATTCAACATACCGCAGTGGCGGTCATCCACGTTCAGTACGCCATCAAATTCCTAGAACCCACTCCTGCGTCAAGTAGTCCTTCTACTGACGACTTTCACTCCTTTTAGTATTATCCCCAACTTGCTTCTATCAATTCTCCAGACTCCGGTCAAATATATGGAACTACCAGGGAGATGGGGCCCCCCCCTTTGGACTTTCCACCACAGCCAGTAGAGATTGATGTTGATTTGAGTAGCCACTCCAGCCGGACACTCCCAAGTCCGTCACAGTCAGGTTCCAATGCGTGGGATCCCATTTTTTCTCATCCGAGTTTTGGGGACGCATCATATGGAGCTTCTAATATTGGTAGAATGCAACAAATTCCAAGTGATACTCAAAGTCGTGGACCTGCCCAGGATCCACTGGTCCAGTGGTACACAGGAAATGATGGTCCTTGGGTGCCAAAGGTCATTCCAGATGTGGCAATTGAAGAGAGGTTACACCCAAGACAATCAGGTAATCGTAGTCACGTCTCGTACGGAACTCAGTATCGACAACCCAATCCCTCTGATGCCGGATCCGTTCAATTTGGAGTTTCTAATTCCGACTCTGGGTATGGCACTCGACGAAGTATTGGTAATGGATCCGTGTTTAGTGCCGACATCCAAGACCGGGATCAAGATTGTCAAAGCCTGGCCGGGCATGTTGAGAATTTCCAACCGTTCCATGCATTTCCAGAGATATTGCCACCAAGGGACCATACCCGTGTTAATGATTGGACTCCTACACCCAAATCCACAGGATCTAACACACCTAGCTTAATATGCCAGTCTTGCATGAAGCCAGTCAAAACCCAGTCAGAATTAAAGTGCGGCATTGTTTTCGTTTTCAACATGTGTCGTTGCTAATTTGAACCAGAAAACATGAACTCAGGCATACCAAGCCATTCAAATGCCAGGTCCCTGGATGCCCAAGGCCAACAGGATTCAGTACTACCAATGATTTGGAAAGACATACAAAGAGTAAGCATCCAACTGCCATAACAGATCCAGCATCTACCAAGATGTATCGTTGCAATGTCCCAGGATGCAAATCGAGGGAGAAATCATGGCCTCGTTTGGATAATTTCCGGAGTCACCTGAAACGTGTGCATCAGAACCAGCTTCGCACTGATCGGGATTTTGAAGAAATGATCCGCTGGTAAGTAGCTCAGAGGCACAGAATCAAACTTGTAGAGAAGCTAATTATGTGATAGCGCCGAATTCTTCGAAGCGCCACCATCAAGCGGGATGCCAAGCCAGGAAAATGCATTGCCTCAAAGGACAATGCAACAGGAATCCTCACATTCAGCAATTTCCATTCAGGATAATAATGATAGAAACGGCGACACCGATTGGAGCGGCAGTTGTCCAGAAGTGGATGATTCCCCACCTCAAGACTTTACGGACCCCAAAAGACCAGATTTGGAGATTTCCTCTTCCCCTCCTTCTAGAAAATCCTTGCCCCCACCAACACCACAGGAACCATCAGCCGTCCCAGTTCCTCATTCCGACGGTCATCGTAGTGAAACTGTGCAGCCTTTGGACGTTTTTCATACTGCTCAGCCTCCACCAAAACCTGCTCGAAGTGGATTTACATTGGAAAGTGTTTTGGCTCCAGCCATTCCCAATGATGGACCCAACAAACTGCCAATTTTCAGAAGTTCATCTAACAATATACCCGTTTCCAAACTAGTTTCTGAAGGTAAGGTGGCGAAGCACATCAGTGAGACCTCAGCCTCGTCAGATGCGGCTCTGACAAAGGTGATCCGAACTGCCTTGAGTGGGTCTACCACACATCACGACCAGGAACCACCTTTGACCAATGGGAATTTGGACCGAAATATTCTGCCTAATGGACGTCCATCACCTTCTGGAAATGGTGGTTCGGGAAGCGAGAGTTCTGGTGTTAAATCATCCGAATCTTCCCCATCTGCCGTTTCTGATACTGATGTTACTGAATCCGAGGAATTGAAAAAAGCAGAAGAAATCTTGAAGACGATCCGTCATCTGGGATATACACTCCAAAAAGATCCTAGTCGCTCGCCAAAGATTCAGAATCAAGGCAGTGCTGCCAGTAACAAGAGTGAGAAGAAAGTCACGTGTAAAGTCTGTAAAAGGTTTCAAGGAAGACCTTGTGAATTAAGGTATGTCACCCCACACCTATCACAGCACCTTACTATACTTCCTGCTCAAGAGCAACAGTTGATAATTGATATCTTAACCAAATATAGGAAGCACATGAAACGCCACGAACGTCCATATGGCTGCACCTTCCTTTCATGTGGGAAGACATTTGGCTCGAAGAACGACTGGAAACGCCATGAAAACTCCCAACATTTTCAAATAGAAACATGGCGTTGCGATGGTTCTCTACCTGAGGGAGGTCCTTGTTCCAAAGTCTGTTATCGTCGACAATCATTCCTGGACCATCTTAAAAAAGATCATCCTCTACCTCCTTCCAGTCCCCTTTCTACTTCTTCCGCTTCAACATCAGCACTATCTACTTCCAGTTCCATTATGGAAGAGGATGAGCCATACAGAGAAAAGCTTGAATCTTGTCGCATTGGCCGCAACTCCCAAGATCGCTTCTGGTGTGGGTTCTGTGTTCAACTTATTGATCTTAAGAAGAAAGGCCTAGATGCCTGGACCGAGAGGTTCGATCATATTGATGACCATTTCATGGGACGGGGCAAGTTTGAAAAGCTCGGGATTAGGGACTGGGTTCCTGTTGATGGGAGCACCAATCCTGGTCCAAAGCGAACCTTGAGTTCTAATTCTTCATCCCTGTCGCCTTCTTCTGTTAGTGAGAGTACAGAGGCACCGCATGAAAAGACTTCGACTTCGAAGAAGAGGGCCGCTGATACCGCGGAAGATGGAGCAGCGAAAAGGGCCAGGACGGAGCTGGAATATCAGATTATTTGTGTAAGTTGTTACTCAACCTATTAGTGCCGTTGATTATGACTGATCGAGGTAATAGTGTCAATGCCACGTCGCTCATAACCCAAGTTTCAACTCGGGCTGTTCCAATTGCAGCGATAGTCACTCTTTCTGCGAGAGTTGTACGCCGGAAGTCCTCCCACCTGTCCCTTCTAGGGAAGCGAAGTAGATAGACATATTTGATGGGATGAATGTGGCGATTCATTCCTCTCGCCATCTAGAGTGGGTGGTGTTAACGAGTTTTTAAGTCTCTCATATCACCGGATTGTGCGTGCGATGGTGGACTTCTACTTCTTTTTCTTCGATTCGTCTTACCTTTGCTCTTTGGGTATACAGAATATTCGGCGTTTATGTTTCATGCTTCCACTTCTCTTATCTATGGCGGGAAAAGAATGCGCTAAATGAAAACCAGATACAGTAATGTGGGAGGATACCTTTTTTCTCCCTTGGATTTGCAGACAGGCAGGCTGGTTTCTTGGATATCATATCATGGTGAACAGAAGATCGGGGGAAAAGAAAAAATTGATACCATGGTTATGTTGGGATGAGGCTTCTTATGGCGTTCTCCTTTTTTTCCACGGGCTGCGGGCGTCTTTTTTGGACTTCAAAGGAATTACAGTACAGGATATTTTGACTTGGTTTGATTTGAACTATTTGTTACGCGCGGTAGGGTAGATCCGATCAGAGTCTCTGCTTAGGATCATACTTACTAGCTTAGGCTTGGCGAAGGAGAAGGAGATGGGAATAATATACTTTTATGGTTATGACTGACTTATTCTGCTTCCTTCATCAGTGTTTATACATCTTGGATACTGGGTTTTGGAGATGGTGATGGAGATGGAGATGGAAATGGAGATCATTTAATGTATTCTGAGGGTTGTGAAGAACTTATTCTGCTGCCTTCCTTGGTACCTATGTATCTTAGATAAGGTAGGTAGGGTATCTAGAGCGGGGAGGGTGCTCGTAGGTATGTTGTTGGTAGTTGGATAGGCCTGGTGTGTCGAGTAAGAAAAAGATGGAGGTTATAAGTGGAGTGGAGTAGAGTAGAGTAGAGTAGAGTAGAGCATAGCGAAAGTAGTAGATTATACTAAAACCTCAAAAGACCCTATACTAGATACTAGGTAGGTAGGTAAAGAGAGATAATATTAATATCCATAATCTCGGCTCGGTCATTGTTATTATCTATAGCGCCGGCACTCCACGAATGTATACATAGGTACATACCATCACATACAACAACCCACATCCTACAGTACCACAAAAATGCATCTCCTTACAGCGTATAGTATAGTACAATAAATAACCTCATAACCCCTTACTATACGATATATCATACTTTACCTCTACCTTAGTATTTCACACTATAATATCACCTACGAATCTCACAGTAAAATACAATCAGACCCTTCTCCCCATCACACATTACACATCACACATAGGTATGTATAATAAGCAGGCACATAAATAAAGCCGCGGAGTAAGGGAAATGGAGGGAAGGGGAAGGGGAAATGATAATTGTATTTACACCCGCTTCCGCATACTCAAATATAACTGTGACGGTAACTGTAATTGTAATTGTACCTGCGGTCCGGTGTTAATCTCAGTTTGCTTTGCTTTTGGGGGGCGGGGGGATTGGTATACTATTCTATACTAAGATACACATGTATCCAAGACGTTTCTGGACGCGAGATAGAAGCTCCTAAACTTCTTCAAAGGGGAAAGATGGGGAAAGTGCAGCCTGATAATATAAAAACACATTGGAAGTCTGCGTGTCGAGTAGCGTGAGGAGTGGCGCGGTAGCGCTGTGCGAGTAAGGACCTTACCATCTAGGTACAGTACAATTACTATATCAATAGGTTTCCTCGTTTTCTTAGAGCCGGACGGGAGATGCGGTGATTAGCTTGCTTGACGCCGTAGCTATATCAATTATCGCATTCGCAGGCCGTGGCGGGTGGAATGGGAACATAGGAACCGTGGGGGTATTGAGGTGAGCATGGAAGAGGGAATTCAGTGAGAATGAGTTCGATTAATGTGGAATGTAGAAGTCGAAAAGGGGACACCGACCGAGAGAGTTAAAGGGGGATGCATGGGTTGATGGGAAAGATACGATGCAAGTCTTTTCCGCTTAACGCCGTTCGTTGGTGGAGGAAGTGGCAACAGGCGCTTAATTGTTTCTTGTTCAGGAACTTGTCGAAAAGAGTAAATATCCCGAAAAGGTAAGAGACCTACCTGTAGCCCTAAACACGAATAATGTATAAGGCTGGCATGGCAGGTCATCTCAAGGATAGCGACATATCTCTCGCTAACCTAAAATCCATTGGATGACTATTAATTCCAGCTCCTTGTTAGCAAAGAGGAAGGAGCTTTGCTTGGCATGATCGGAAGAGCGAAAGATACCGTCAACGATTATCGTATAATATTTTCATATCCACCCTCTTGGTGTTGATCTTAGAGTTGGTTTCGAATTAATTGGAAATAAGCCGCTTAATCTTTTTTTAGTTCTTCCAGTGGAAAGGATGGTGGTACTGTAGTAACGGAAGGAGTCGTCATCATGGCGGCAAGAGACGACTAGACGCCGTCATCGGGACATCATTGGAACGGGGATGTATCGAGAGGGAAAATAAACGCTTGTTATCCCATAATCTCTCTTTCGGTTCTCGTATCGCCTTTCCCGTTGATGACGGAATATTCGTCTTACTTCAAATTTTAGACGATGATGACGAGTGGTAGTCTGATCCAGTGTCTTGAATGAAAGGATGAAAAGAATGATAGGGAATCGAGAAATTGTATTGACTGGCACTAGCGTGATTTTAGTATTACTCGCTTAGCTTTTCAAGGGGTCTGAGGAAACGCGCCGGAGAAGCCACTGCGCTTCTTCCAGACTCGTTTCTTGCATACTAAAATTCGCACCGCGAGGTGTAAGTCTACAATCTCCATCATATACCAGGATCTGTTTCATTTCAAAAATTGCAACGTTGGACAGAACCCTAGGCCACATGCATTGCTCCTTATTGCGGCATGATTATTGTGGGGATAAACGACTAGCGACATTGGATTCCTAACCTTGACTCTGTTCGGTCTTGAAGCTTCTTTTGGCGCAGTTACCAACAGGATGTTCCTAGTAGTACTGTAGAAAAGGCTGAAGGAATCAGGGGATCGACAATTCAAGTGAGAGTTGACTGAGGCCAAACAATATTTAGGACATGCTTTGATCGACTGAAGCAGCTTTTACGTGAATTGATGATAATGATCGAAGGAGAGCTTGATAGACCATATTCGGGCTTGTTGATACTCGTTGCAAGAAGTCAAAGGAGGATCGATAACCCGATTATTGAGGCTCAAAATGAATGATTCGCATCCTGGGTGTTGAATAGTGGGCCTATGCTACGCCGTTTTACGTCAAAACTACACCCACTGCCGGGGTGTTCGTCGGCTAGTGCTAATGCTGTACTGGCGTTTAGGGAAGGTTATTAAACCAAATTTGAGCCTCTGACTTCTGGGATCATGAATACGAGTTGTTAGAGTTTGTTGGATAAGAACTCTTTCGGGGGTAAACCGCTTGGGTTGGTTTTAATTTGTATGAAAACCCAAGGCAATATAACCCACTATATCCAACATGGAGAGGCTTCTAGTGGCTTTGAAGGTCGGAGGTTCTCGTAGAGAATCAATTTGGCTGTGGTGACTTTCCAACAAACGAGTTCCGTGCCGCACAACTCTCTCGCCAGTGCTGAACAAGATCTCTAGGTCTCGCTTGCAGCTTATCAATCGAACCGGAAGCTTAGTTGTAGATTTTTTTTCTTTTAAGCTTCTTGAAGGATTGAATCAATGATCTTCCGTCAAAGTAGAGCCACCAAACCCATTCGGAAATGATCTTCGAATCTTTGATACTGTCATCGAGCTTGACTTGATTGGACTGCTTCTCAGCCGCAGCTGATAATTCCCTCGAGATTTTTCGGACTCAGAGCCCCATCAATTGGTATGGAAAGAAGAGGGGTTGTAGAGGGGGTGAGCATCATCATCTGATTGGCTCCTCCCGTTTGTTTGTTGGCATGATTTTGCCGATGCAATGCTGCGGCATCCTGGAAATCATTTCAGGGGTTCTCATCAAAGGTATTCGGTGAACATATCGGTGTGGGGTCTAGTGGATGTTGAGTGACATGAACTGAGAGTGACTTTGAGGTTATCTTCTGACTAATCTTTCTGTAACATCAGATGGGGCGCAGTCATCGTTTGGTTTGTCTTGATTTTCAGACTACGTACGAGACTGATTTCGAGGGCATGACCGAGGGCATCGAGTGAGGCTGTTTTACATGAGAGCAGTTCTAGAAGCGGGTGTTCCTGTTGTGATCCGCCTTCGAAACAGATTGCTGCCATGTTTTGAGGGACCATCCACCTGCTGCAGATGAGCACAAAGACTGCTGACGCAGACGTCGACAGGAGCTTGTCGATACTTTACCCAAATACCGAAAAAGGGTACAAAAATGCTGAAGAAAGATAAATCCGGACGTGGCCACCCGTTCGTCATATTCTCACCGAAAACCCGGTTCGGAACGCATTAAAATTTCCGTACCTATGATATTTGGTGGACTAAACGCTTGTTGAAGGGATACTAAAAAGAGCAATCAGCAGGAGATTACCAGGTCGAGGTGTTGCTGCTCTCCCCCAATCACATGAGGACGAACTGCGAACCATTTTTTCGGAATGTGGGTGCAGATGGTTTGCATTTGGGGGCCACACACAACAGCTTCCGCAAATCTCTGTAAGGCGAGTGGGATGATTAACCATGTTTCTGTTTCGTCCTTCGGAGACGTCCACGTTTCTCCACCCGAGCGTCATTTTCTTTCGCGGCTCCACGTTGGTCAGATCAGATCCTGGATATATGGAAACATCAAGATGCTGATGCAGATGCCACGCAATCCAGAAAAGAAATTCGGTGTGTGTGTTGTCGTTGAATCGAATAGCGTCAAATTAAAGATGATGTGCCGGACCGTGTTACCGCTTTCATAATAATGAACCCGGGTGGTCTATGATCCTCATCAGAGTCTTCCTGGTCTCTCCATAGCAGTCGGGCGTTGAAGTCGTGCTCATAGTTTGTCACTTGATGGTCGAGGCTGCCTACGCTGCCTTATCTGCCTTATGTTGTCGTACCAGCGTTGGAGCTCCTGATTGGTCTTGGTGGCTGCAAGATGCCAAAAGCAAAGTGCGAGTTCTGGCAAAAAGCAAGCGCGATGTGATTGATGTTGGGCTTCTCTCTCTCATGCTCTTGCCCGACCACTGCAGCCACAATCTCATTGTTCAACATTTCTTCGGCGACTTTGGAGGGCGGATTGTCTTTAGTATTGGGTGGATGGTGAGTGAGTGTTGATGGCCGCTGATGATTTGATATTGGCGGTGACTTGAAGCGGAGGCGCAGCAAGAGATACAAGAACCCCGATCTCGACTTCGCGCTAGTGCACTAAGCCGGGGTCAGGGGTAGATCCGTTCTCACTCGGTTGTTTGCTCCCCCANGCAGTGGTGGAGGAGGTGCTGGGGCTTGTGCTTCGTGCCCCTGCCTATGTCCGGGGTTCTCTACTTTATCTTGTCCTTCCTCTTCTCCTTTCTGATATTGATCCGTGAAAGTCGAATCCGCCATCAAAAGACGAGCTGCTGCGCCTTGATGATATACAGATGCTCAGTGTAGACACCAACTACCCACCATACACCATACACCTTACACGCTACCCGCCTGTCAACTTGCATCAAGTCTCTATAATCACCTTTGGTTGACACTTAGGCGCCTTCCTCCAGCCCTTCAGTGCAATCCTTATTCTCCTGTAATTACCAAACACCAATTACCAACCTCAGTGGGGGTTCACTGTGCATAGCCATACTCATACTCATTCCCATACACATACAAACCTACATAGCTATAATTGTGTTGCCATTCCCCCGTTTTTTGTTTGTTCTCATCTCCACAAGTCAGTTTGTTACCGACTTCCAAGAGGACTCGACAGTGCTGATCAAGGCAGAACCACCGACAACCTGTCACTCACAACATAGCAAACAAAGCAACGCACTCCTCCCTACTCAACTTCAAACATCCATTGGATCCAAACTGGTCACCCCACCCAACCGTCCACTTCAATTTCCACTTCTCGCGTCCCACAACCTTGGTACGCCGTGGAAGTCATTGCAGCATTTAGTCCAGGTGGTTGGACTTTACAACTTCGACCTCGATCTATTGCACTTCGCAGTACCGCATCGACACCACCACAGCAATCATGTCCTCCTATAACAACCACGGCTCAGCCTTCCCAGGTGGCCCTCCATTCTTCCAGGATACCTCCATCTGCCACTTTTACACTCCTGAAAACGAAGCTGTGATCCGAAGAGCTTGGGCAGAATCCATCGATCCAATCCTCCGCTCTACCCAGAACATACAGGATAATTCGTACCAGGAATCCAAAATGCCGTTTCAGAACCAACAGCGACCGCTCGAGAGATTTCTTGATCAAACAGATAATCGCGTCCTGTTAGATCACGAGCAGATGCAAGGTTTCTCTCAAGCGTACCCGCAAAACCTCAGCAAGCCATCTGCTCCCATCCAAGCCGTGCCTCAATCTTCCCGTACCAGAATGATCTCTCCATGCCCTTCCCAAGAGCCAAGTTCAACCATTTCCAGCAGCGCAAGCCCTGGTCCGGATCCAGAATGGCTTAGTGATTCCCAATACTCCCCAATGATTCAACCAAAGGACGATTTCTACTTTTCCCCGAATGGCGTAACTTCCTTCGTTGGTCAAGGTTTCGACTGGAGTGGAGCTGGAATTGGCCAACTCCCTTCGAATTCCTACCCTCGGAATACTGGAATACCATGTGTCAACATGAGCCAAATCCAGGGACTGCCTGATCTACAACCCGAGGAAATGATTTACGAAGGTGGTGACGAAGGCTACGGTGCACTTGATATGAAGAACGAATACGCTGTAGAAGTCAAGCAAGAGCAACATCATAGCCAGGCATACCAGTATCACGAAATCGACGAAGGAATAGGCGCGTCCATCAAAGATGAGGCCTCTCCTCAAGCATCAGGAAGTGTTCAGACGCACAACTCCGACATAGACGCAGAAGGCGAAGATGATGAAGATGAGGACGCCAACGACGAAGAAGTAGAAGAAGAAGAAGACCCCATCCAAATCCCCGAACCTGTCTCTGACACAGAGTACACACCTAAACGCACCTCCCGTCGCAAACCCCATCGCGCATCCCATTCCAAATCCTCAAAATCAGGAAGAGTCTCCAAATCCACCAACACCTCCAAACCACGAACCTCTTCCCTGACCTGCAAGCAATGTCCCAGCCTCCCCATCCCCTTCCGCACCACCACCGACCTCCACACCCACATCACAAAAACCCACCAACACCAACTCCGCGCCTACACCTGCGTCTTCCACTTCGCCGGCTGCCCCTCAACCTTCACCTCCAAGAACGAATGGAAACGCCACGTCTCCTCCCAACACCTCAACCTCACAGCCTGGGTCTGCGAACTGGGACTCTGCGCCAAGTCGGCGCGCAAAAGCGAGTTCAACCGCAAAGATCTCTTCACGCAGCACCTACGACGGATGCACACCCCCTCGTCCATCAAGCGAGGCGCCTCGAGCAAGAAGAACGGCGAGTGGGAAGAGAGGGTCAAGGAGTTGCAGCGGTGCTGTGTGGTTGTCAAGCGGGAGGCGCCCGAGCTGGTGGGTTGTCCGGTGAGGGGATGCGAGTCCTTTTTCGAGGGCAAGGGAGCGTGGGATGAGAGGATGGAACATGTGGGGAAGCATCTTGAGAAGGGGATTATGGAGGGCTTGGGGGTTCAGGTTAATCAGGGGGATGATGCACATCTTGTGCGTTGGGCGCTTGGAGAGGGGATCATTGAGGAGAAGCTGGGGTGTGGAGGTGGACGGTTTAGGTTGTGTGTTGCGGAGAAGGAGAGGAAGGGGAGGGGTGCGAGTGAGGAAGGGGATGTTGATGCGGAGGGGGAGGAAGATGTCTGATTCGATTCTATTCGTCTTGTTTTTCTTCTTCTTCCTTTTTTCCTCCTCTTCTGCAGCGGGCTTTGCTTACTTTCTTTGCTTTTTTTCTTCTCTCTCGCATGCGGAGTATGCGGGGCTTTCCCCGTAAAGTAATTATTTACTTTTCCTTCCCGCTCCTTCTTCCAGGGGCTGAGCAGGCACAAGCTGCATCAATGATGGGGACCTTTCCCTTTTATCCGGTGCTCGCTTCCTCTTTATGTATCTATGCCTTCCTTTTCTACATTCTACAAAACGAATTTTCTTTTCTCGATACAATGGCTGGGGGCTGGCTTGCTGGATGGATGGTATATTTTGGCGTGGACTTACTGGTGGAGGAATTTGTTTGTAATTGCTTCTTTTATGGGATGGATGGGATGGGATGGGATGGTTGATACCTTATGATGAGATGATGATGATGATGAGGAATGGGAATGGGAATGGACTGGGACTTTTGATAAAGTAGTTGCGATACGAAATGAAAATATGAGATGGTTGTACTGAATGTATTTGATGGCAATCACTTTTTTCGCTTTTTTTCTTTTCTTTTCTAGAGGTAGGATTGAGTGGATGGGTAGTTGATACTGTGATGATGGTCAGACCATGATGATAGTGAGGAAATGAACTTGGATTTGAACTTGGACTTGGACTTGTTGCTATTAATATAGTAGTTGGGATAGAATTGAAAAATAGTATAGAACACCTTCCACTCGTACATAAGAACTCAAAATCATCCACCAATTCTAGTACGTTCTATGATATATATTATTACTCCTTACAACAAACCCACAACCCATCCAAAACCTCCGCATATTAACATCAAAATCCCCTATTTTCCGCTTATCAAACATCCTTCACTTCCCCTTCCTTTCCATTTCTACCTTCCTTCATCGTGATAAAAGTAAACGTAATACCAAGGGGTACAGTATTAGATTACTAAACGTAGTCCCTTTTTAGCTATAAGAATGTTAAAATACTTTACTTTACTAAATCATTTACTACCTTAGGAAAGAAGCTAGGTAGGGGGGGATAAGGTATAGTATATATTGTACCTGTCGGTAATCTTACAATAAGGTCCAGGGCAGGAAAGGGGGCTGGTGGGGCCCGTCAAGATACTGTCTTAGACAGCAGCACGGCGCGCCGCGCACACCATTTGGACCCTATACGAAATATAACCAAAAGAAGTTATACCATATCTCTTCACTTCGTTAGTGATACCAACAATAACTAAAACTCATGAAAGCATCCGATCCTATTAGATCGCTTAATATTCTTGGTAGTAGATCGCGAAAAGGTGTTTTTGGCCGTAGCTAAAGGGATTCTCTAGATGATTAATACAGGTGAGGTTAAGTATAGGTTTCACACGAATTTGAAGAGGCATGTAGAAAGGTAGTTGTCATTTTGTTTTCGGCTGAAATGCGGGATTGCGTCTAGACTTCTGGTACCCCCTGGTGGTAGTAATAAGTCTCTCAGAATCAACAGAAGATTCCATACAAAGCTGCCTGGAAGTACTGCAAACATCTAACCCTTATCCCTCTTCCCCCTCCTTCTCAACGAAAGGTAATCCCACCAACCCTTCTTCCCCCGCAAACCCCGATATCAAGCTTATTGAGGCCATCTAATAAACAACGGTCCCATCCTTACAAGTGCATTTATTAATTTGGGCGCCCACGTCACAGATCCACCCTTGAATCCCCTGTTATATGAGTTAGTATATCGGTATTCTATCAAACTCTTCTAGCATGTATTTCTGGTATAAATAGATCGATAGGTATATAGAGAGAGAGGGCGATATGTATGTGTGTAAGAAACTTACCCCTCTGGACTCTAAGCTACATCCGTCGGCACATTCTTCGTAAGTATGTGGGCATTGCGTCCAGGCAGTCGCAGTAGTGACGGCCAGCGCGAGGATGAGGTTGCGGAAATGCATAGTGGTGGTATAAAAGATTGGTAATGAAAATTGGGATAGAATCAGAGTGGTTCTGGCAGGTAGATGGCACTCGAGAGGAGATGATGAAGAAGAAAAGGGAATGGTGACGATTCGTCTTGTTTAAATACTTCAGGTCACGTACGGAGAAATATATCTGAGTTTGAAAATTGACCTCATAGAAAAGCTAGAAGGGAAAAAAAAGGTTGTAGTGTTAGGAACAAGCCGTCCTGCAAGTTTGGAATCGATTATTTGGGAGACAGATCTCGCTAAACACTGCACGCACAGCCACAACGTAGCTGACTTAGTGAAAATGTCCCACAAACCCAAACTCTTAACCCTAACCCCAACCCTAGCCCTAACCCTAACCTCCCTAACCTGTGGGAAAAGTTCTAAGGCCTTAACAAGAGACTCTATACTATTATTAAAATGTGTTGTGTTATGATTTTTCAGGGCGGGTCTTAGTGACTGTAGCAGCGCACGTGGCACCTGTGTGGCTAGTAGTGGCTAGTAGTAGGTCAGTGCGATTAGAAAAGTGGGTGCCGGCATTCTCGGACCGCCGCTGACCGCCCTAGACAGGCCATGAATTAAGCGAAATCTGTCTCCCAAATAATCGATTCCGCAAGTTTGGATTAAAGTATAGGTTGAAATCCGTGATGCATTTCTCCTCGGTCCGATTCTAATAAGATTATCAATGAGGGATATAATATATTATACCTCGATTCCTACAGATAAACCTGGATACAAGGATATTCGCGGGGGCATGATTTTTAAGGATATAACCCAGGTTATCCTTATAACGAGGTTCTTGGCATTTTTCATCGGCACTTAGAGAAAAATTCGACATTTTACACCCAAATCCACCACTTTTTCTCTACCCCCCTATGAACTCGTTTAACTAATTCGCCTAATATTATGTCTTTACGTATTAACCTCCTTTGATTATCATCTATCTTTGTACGTCTTATAGTACTAGATCCTCCCCCTACGTATAGGAGGGAGTCTCCTAGAGGGCCTGTAAGGTTAACGTCTCCTCCTTAGAGCTAGACCGTCTAGAGCACTAGAAACTATAGTTACTTCTTCTAAAGGATCTTCTTCGAAATCGGACACTATCTCTCCTAGCAAGCCTATTCGGCGTAATGGGAGCTCCTCTAGGCTAGGGTTAGGGTTGGAATCCGCTATAATCATAATAAATAAGGATATAAAGGAGGTTATTTTAGGTGGTAAAAAATTTTTGGGACCTAAAAAGCTAAGGATTATCCTTATAGCGAGGTATCCTTAGTATATCCACCTAAAAAAATCGGGACCTAAAATTTAAGGATATAACCGAGGTTATCCTTATAACCAGTATCCTTGTATCCAGGTTTATCTGTACGTGTAAATCGAGGCAAAGCAGAGAGTACGAGTTCTTGATTCGTGGGAATAATAATTTACATAAAGGGTCTGGACAGCTCGCGTCGCCCCCACCCCTGTATACGACTGGGTATAGGCAGGGTATAACTCTACAATATCCCTTAGTCGGTAACACCGAGGAAACCGGTAGGCAGATCGTCTTTATTAAGTTTAGCGAGTACTATCCTACCTTTTTTTGGCGAGAGTACCAAAGCTAAGTCTAATAGGACGTTCTGCCTACCGGTTTCCTCGGTGTTATAGAGTAAAGAGGGTGGACAGCCAAGAGTCACACCATGCTAGCGTAATAAGATCGACGCCCCCCTATAGGTCCACTCTTATGCGATATATCTTAGCTAAAAACATAGGGTTTTANTAAAAACAGTATAAAAGCTATTAAAAAGACCCCCCATATAGTGGGTTCTAATATGATCTACGTGACATGGTGTGACTCTTGGCTGGCCACCCTCTTTAAGGGATAGCCCTCTTAGCGAATTGAATTGTCTGATTCATATAGAGGTATGTTAGAAAGTGACAAGGGGGGGAGGGAGACCCGGAAGAAAGAACGTAAAGAGGGTGGACAGCCAAGAGTCACACCATGTCACGCAGATCATATTAGAACCCACTATACTGTTTCTTGTAGTTTCTTGGACAGTTTTTGCTGAATAAGCAGTGCAATTACGCATTCTATTAGCTAAAACCCTATGTTTTTGGCTAAGACGTACCGCATAAGAGTGGATCTATAGTAGGACGTCGATCTTATTACGCTAGCATGGTGTGACTCTTGGCTATTCGATTTCGGCCTTGCTCTCGCAAAAAAGATCGAGAGTACTAAGGTCGGAGTTATAGGATAATGAGGGACAACCCCAACTAGAAATTTCCGTCTATTCGGTTTACTGGAGTTGCGAGGGGAATCTATAGGTGAAACTGAATGAGTCAATATAAGGATAAACTCGGGTGGAAACACCCTAAGCATATACATGAGAATCTCCTTATTATAGTGAATTCCTTCGCACCGGCGGCGAAAAGTTTATTAGTTCAAGTATACCTAGGTACAATTAACGTAGAAAGAATTCATATCTTCTGGAAATACAGGCGAAACTCGTTACTATAATATTCTCGGACGGGAAGCCTCAAAGGATATAAACCGGGATATCCTTATAGTGAGTATCCTAGTAACGAGTTTCGCCTATAGAAGTAAGAATATCTTCGTTACGAAGAAGATTTCTGGACCCCGAAAATCATTAAGGTACCTACCTATGCTTTTAGTAAGTATCCTAGTATTAGGCAACTACTTTTTAGTAGCGATTAGTAACTATTATAGGAGTAGGTTCGTACTTAAAGGTTGTTGAGAACTATGTTAGAGTTGCCTAAATTATCGCTACTAACAAAAGTCAAATAAGGCCTTAAGTTTTATTAGTAGTAATAAAAGTTAATTTTTAAGTTATCTTACTTTTCAGTCCTGAATCGAAGTTATTATAAATAATATAAGCGTTTATATTCTGTTAAGACTCCCGTGAATTATTTTGGTATTAAGGCTATTCCTACTTTCTCTCTAGTATTATACCTTAATGTTTAATATCCTCTCGTCTCGACGTGGATTTTACCCTCGTTCCTATAGGACTATTTAATAAGTTTAGATATAGTAGGTAACTTTGAATGGAATCTTACCTGTGCATGTGTACGTACCACTTGGATAATGGATTATATACCTGTTAAGCACTTATTTCAGTTTCAGACCCTCTTTATAAAGGCTTTTGGTCGTAGGCTTTCACTCCCTCCCCTTGCCACGTGGCCTACCCGCTCCCACCGCGGCCCGCACGCACCTCCAGCCAGCGACTTACAGATACAGATATATTAATGACGGAATTTCGCTACTCGTACTTCCATTTCGTATGGTGTATGGTACATTCCGAATAAATCCAGGATACGGATACGATATTCGGTGTGTTATTTGTGTTGTCTTATACAACTGGTAGATGACGTAGGTGCCAAACCATCCACTGACTCGTCACGACTCTAGAAGTTTGATTTATATGGTGTACTCGCAGTTCGAATTCTAACAAAACCCTTTTCCCAACCAAGCACGAATTCAGCTCAATTCCCAGGCCATCTAGAAGACTCGTGCCCTTCATTACATATACATTGGTTGGTCTGACCATATTCATTACGTCTGTAGTGCTTGCCATCCACATCTTATCCTAGAGATTAGCACGTCATTCTTTCACAAACGTTCCCGATTCGTATCTCCATCATTGATAAATTATTATATATATGTGTGCTAAAAACCCGCCCGTGGTTTGACACAGGATGCTACACAATCAGCCCAGGAAAATGGACATATCTTCCATTGTTCGAGGGCTAATGTCATGGTAGCGACAGTGAAGCAGATCGCGAGAAGGGGTTGAAGGAGACGCATGTTGACGAAGTGTGTGGTGGTTGATATCAAGATAGTAAGAAGTTAATAGTTGGTCCTAGGCATAATAATTATAACTTTCATGGGGGTCTTAACCCTGTTCCTTATTGAACTCACCCTAGGTAAGTTACAATTAACATGCCTGGGACGAAACAATACTACAGTACTGTACTTGGGCACCTATCCGTACTACTCTAAAAAAAAGAGGGTTATTAAGGCTAATAGATATTTTCGAGTAGCTATGTAAACAGGTGTCATTGTAATACCGCTAGAGTACACACTTTTTATTTTTCTTGTGCTAATTCTTAGCCATATATCTTTATCGGTATAAGACATACTCGAGTAATGTAACATGGAAATGTCATCTGGCTTTACCTTGAAGTACGTTTCAAGTTCAAGCGTAATCCCACGCGCCGTTATGAACATGCGATGATGTAGAACTCAGTTTACGATACAAGGTACGATTAAGTTTTAACTACTGTACCAAGGGTCTGAAAGTATATCGTGCAGTTCCTAGCGTACCTGCATACGCCCGTAACCTTGATGGCCAGAGGTAGATGGAAATCATTTAGGAAGTAAACAACTATTCTCTTTATCTGAGAACTGATGCTATGGTAAGTCGAATGGTCGCGCTTGAATCGAGCTAGATTAGTCGATGAATAGCAGTTGAAATGAAGGAACCTATTAGCATGGTTGTTTCATCTAAAGGGAAACTTAGACTACCTTTATAAGCTTTTTACTTCGTTCTAGGTAAAACATTAACGTTTTAAGAGGGAATAATCCTAGGCTATTTCTTTTTTAAAGGAATAGTAACTAGACTTTACTTAAATAATAATTTACTCTTTTTTTAAAGATAAATTTACGTTCTTATTATATAACCTTATATTACTTTATTAAAATATAGTGTAATTTAATAGTTCATTATTACTAAGGCCTTAGTATAGTCCCGTAGCGAAAACTACTACTTAAAAGGCTATAGGACATATATAGGGAGTATACTAAGAGGCTGTCCGATTATAAATATTTAGAGACAAAATAAAAACAAAATAAGTTATAATCATTCAATGTTGTTCATTAAAGTACACTGAAATTTGGGTGTAGATTGAACTTTTCCTATAGTAACACGTGAGTCAAAATCAGCCTGGAATCTTTCCCCTTCAGAGAACGTTTTAGGAAATAGATTTGGGCAACCTGAAACGTACCGCTATGTGGTGCGATGACAATGGTCTACTTGAGTGTAGCTGAAGTAATGAGTTGAGTACTGGATAGTCAGATAATGTAGCAGATCCGTGGAAAGTAAATTTTGTTCGTGTGTTGCGAGGATCTTTGTCTTAGGATATCACCTCTTAACCGCTCTAGATCTTCTTAGAAAACTAAGTCACTATCCAAGATGGTATAGGTAAACAAACGTGGAGGCAGCTCTGATAATTTTGAAGCTCTCCAAATGCTCTCGCACAATTTTAGATAATTTGATATTGCAGGCATGTACGTAACAAGCCTAGGAGGAGGGGAGGCACTGTCGGGAAGTCTTCTTTTATTTCACGTTAAGTTGCACTGCTGAGAATCGGAAAGAAATTTATTTGAGACTAAGAACTAAATGAAAAACCAACGCGCGCGCAGAGAAGTTGAAAATAAATGAATATATAGACCGTTACTGGTTTTCGAAATGTGTCGTGAAGCTCCACCTTGAAATCCCCCCTTTTTTGTGATTAGAGTTTTCGGTTCGTGATAAGGAAAGAGAAGGAAAAACAACAACACCATGAAGCTGCGACTCTTTTTTTGATATTTGTTAATTTGGTTAAGAGAGGAACAAACGAGAAGGCAAAGCAATGGACAATTTAAAAATTCGATCCGACTTGGGAAAAGAATCAAAATCGCAAGGCTTGGGGTTTCAGGACTCCTCGACGTGGTGAGAAATTCCGCTTATCCGTGGTGCTTCTTCTGATGGACGCGAAGCTTATCCATGCGGTAGTAGCTCTTGGAGCAACCAGCTGCAGTGCATGGATAACCTCTTGGTCCTGGGGCGTGAACCAGGGCGTGACGATCCCGGTCGCCCTTTCGTGAAAAGGTTTTCATGCATCCAGTGCAGTTGAATCTTGGTGCTGCGGTAGTGGGTGGGTTGATGGGTAGAATTGGGGGCGCAGAAGGAGGGGCTGGTAGGACGAGGGCTGCTGGCTTTACGAAACCATTGGCGGACGTTCTCGGTGAGTAAGGGGCGTCAAAAAGGGCGCAACCGCTGGCAGTTGGCTGGTTCAAATCAACTAGATCACCTTCCAAACATCCCATGTCCAACCAGTCGTTGAAGTTGGAGTCGCTCAAGTTGACTTCTTGGTAGAAATGTGAAAGGTCAACAGAGTTGTCAGGATTGGTATTCCCGACAGCTCCAGCCGTTTGAAGATCAAACGTTGGAGTTGAATTAAATAGCCATGGAGAAAGAGGTTGGATAACGTTGCTGTGGTTAAGAGCCAGAAGGGTCGTATCATGGGTTGTTAGGGTTGGGGCGGCCGCGGATGCTAGCTGACGCTCCAATTCTTGAATGCGAAGCTCCAATTGGTGTATGATTGGGGCGCATGTTGTGCACTGAGGGGCAGTACATGGGTGAAATTTCTGCACACCGCTCTGCCTGTAGGAATACCATCAGCTGACGAAAAAAAAAACCCATACCTGAAATTTTGGTCGTAGTGGTATGAATTGACCAGACTTGGGTCGACCGGAGTATTTGGAGAAGACATTCGTATATTTTGGCGGGACAAGTCAAGATGACGATGCTTGATTGTTGAGATTGTTGAGATTGCGTTTGCGGCAAAAATGGTTTTGTGCACCTTGTTTTTGTCTCGTGGCCCTGATCTGTTCGAAGACTAGGTAGGAGGTAATCGTTTGAAGAAGTGCCTGTATGCGATGCTTCTGCCTAGCAGAATAGCAGAAGCCTCGAGTCCGTTCAAGAAATCTGTTTCGTGTTGGCAGATTTCTGATCGTAAGGTGGGTTTGGCCTGTCGATGATGATGATGATAGTTTCGGATGATATCTTCTTGAGCAGATGAAAAGAGTCGTGAGTGTGGTTGAAACGACTGGAGGAAGCCAGAAGAAATGAGGATGCAGCCCGGCTTACAGTACTGTACGCCCCGGCCCCCAAGGCCCCGCCCTGCGCCCTCATTTACGCCCTGAATCAAGGCTGGCGTTCTTACCCACAACCTCTGGTCATTAAATCTTCTTTAAATAAATTTTCAGAAACTGTGCGTTCAATTCTGTATTCAAGCAAATAAAGGGGCCAATACAATGGCCGTACAGTGCTCCAAATGCCAAAAGCCGTTTCGTATCCAAGCAGATTATAAGTAAGCAAACTTGGTGCTCATTACTGAGAGTTATGTTTGATCTAACATACTTACAGTCGACACCGAAAGCAACATGATCGATTATTTAAATGCACGATTTGTTCAAGGACCTTTGGTCTTAAAACCAACCTTGGGCGGCATATGCTTTCTCACATAGGAGCCGAAAAGAAGTGGACAATACAATGCAGTTGGCCCGGTTGCAAAACGAAAACAGTGAGGGAGGACTATCTCCTCAAACACATGAGAAAATCCCATCTCGAAAAGCAAATGACAGGCAATCCCGACGACATTGTTAGGCTGAAAGCAAAATGTGAAACACAATATCAACAATCAGTTCGCGAAGCAAGAGCATCTGCAGCTGAACATCGACCAACGCTCCACGAAGCTGTAGCAAATGGAGATGAGGAAGAGGTCTCCAGATTGCTTGCAAGTGGTGCGGATGTTAACGCCCCAATTCCTAGCTTGAACATCTCGAGTGACTATTCAATTGACATGACAAGAGGGGGAAAATGGCAAGAAACCCCTCTGTCTCTGAGCGTACTTCATCGGCGCGAAACTATCTTCAGGATACTCTTGAATATCAATTCAAGTAGGAAGAGTCTTCTGTGGGCTTTTCATGCTTGCATCAGAACCGACAACATGCAGTTGGCTGGTGAGTTAATAAAGAAAGGCGTGGATGTTAACGAAGCCGACACTGAAAGAGGAAACTGCTATCCATTGGAAATAGCAGCTGCTGGAAATCACAAGGAAATACTCCAATTCTTACTTCGTAGAGGCGCCATCACCGAACCATCCTCCAGTACAACAACTGGAAGCCCTCTCATCGCTGCAGCAGGTAGAGGGCACGCAGAGAGTGTTAACCTACTACTTGAACATGGAGCAGACATCAACCTGGAGGGTGGACAACATGGGAGTGCTCTCGGGGCAGCTTCTTATGGAGGGCATGAGCATATCGTCAATCTACTGCTTGAACATGGAGCAGACATCAACCTGGAGGGTGGACAACATGGGAGTGCTCTCGGGGCAGCTTCTTATAACGGGAATAAGCATATCGTTAACCTACTGCTTGAACATGGAGCAGACATCAACCTGGAGGGTGGATCTTTTGGGAGTGCTCTCGGGGCAGCTTCTTTTAACGGGAATAAGCATATCGTTAACCTACTACTTGAACATGGAGCAGACATCAACCTGGAGGGTGGACAACATGGGAGTGCTCTCGGGGCAGCTTCTTTTAACGGGAATAAGCATATCGTTAACCTACTACTTGAACATGGAGCAGACATCAACCTGGAGGGTGGATCTTTTGGGAGTGCTCTTGGAGCAGCATCAAAGTATGGCGAGGAAGCTGTTGTCAAGTTGTTACTCGACAAGGGGGCAAACCCTAACATACGGTCACGATTTGATGGCACACCACTGAGAATGGCCATGATATCCGGGAATCCAAGAATTGAGGCGCTCTTGATTGAGCACGGAGCGACGGAATAGTGGAGGAGCAAGTTAGCAGCCTGAAATCCGAACGGCAACGCATGTATTGGGTTTTCCACGACCCTTTCGCCTCTATTTGTGAGGATTTGGATGGTTTCAAATGTTCTTTCGATGAGGGAAAGAGTGAGAGGGTAGAAGAGAACATAAGATAATGATCGTGGGGTGGAAGATGATCGAGCTGGGGGCTGTGTTTACGAAATCAATTTCACGAGATTTGAGAGTGGAAGGCGAGGAAACTTCACGGCTTTCGTCTATCTGGTTTCTTATTTTCATGCTTAATTCTTTTTAAAGCTGGGGGACATGCGATTAGCACCGAATAATCATTTGTATTTCTTTATGCAATTTATCTATCAACAAACAATTTCTTTCCTCCTCTCACGCACGTAAAATAAACAACCAACAATTACTTTACCTACCCAATATGACCTCCTGTGTCGGTTTCTGCCCCTACCATCTAAATTACTTGACCAAAATCCCCCTGATATGCGGCAAAGCCGAATATTCTGATTCCCCTTCAGGTTGGGAAAGGTTGACTTTACTCCACGGCCCAGCTCGCTTCAACAGTGCTTCCGTGTCCTTCGTGATGGAACATCCGCCGATGAAATGAGGCCACATAAAGTTGACGAAATCTGTTGCACAGAAGTTAGCATTACGATTTTATTGATTATTTTAGACAGCAAAATATTGTGCGGGAGGACGAACATTGATACCACCCGATCCATCGCCCTTCTTTAGCTTTGACATGTTCATGAACAAGCCAGCAACCACCATCCTTCAAACACCCATATAAACCTTTGATAATACCTTCAGCCTGAGGAATAGAACACAAACAAAGAACGGTGATTATGGAATCTGCTCCTTGCCAGTCATCTTCATTCTTCATCCATTCATCCAAATCCTCGACACCAACGGGAACGATGATGTACTTGGAACTCAGTCCCACTTCTGAGATTCTTTCACGAAGACGAGCATGATGTCCCACGTTGGGTTCGATCCCGTATATCTTGGTTATCTTGGAAGGGTCGAAATGAGGAAGCCATTCTCCGCTTCCGGGACCAATGTCGAGGACGACGCCGTGCGCGAGTTTCAATAAGGGTGAGACTCGAGGGGAGTTTCCTTCGCGTACAAGGGGGCCATATTTGGACCAGAAGCGAGCGAACCACTGGGTTGGGAGTCAGTTGGGGGTTCGTTATTTTGGTCTCCGTGACGAAGTGGGGATATATATGAGATCAAATTGACAGTGAAGACTTGCGTAGAAAACAAGATGCTATTATTGTTCAAGAATATAAAATGATAGAAAGTAGGGTCTGAAGAAAACACGAGGCAGCAGTGGGGAGAGATTAGGAACGGAACTTCTCCCATATCATAAACTCACAGCTTCCTTGAATCTGGATGGCGACGACAGCGTGCGAAACTCGGAATCAACGAGAAGAGACAGTATTGTTCCTGGAATATAAGAAGCGGCCAGACTCATAAAACGAATCGGAAAAAACAGACAAGTCGCGAGCTCAAGGAATTTGTCAAACATTGTGGGATAAGTGAGAGTGGAGAAGATTAGATAGGGAAGAGAAAGGAAAATGATATCGATTTTGGAAATTTATATACATGACCCCCTGGTCAGCTCTAGTCATGCATGAGGCTGGTGCGATCTAGCCACATTTGTTACGCTCAGACCAAACACACCTTCTTATTTTGGTATCCAGATCGTATGAAGTTTGAAAGTGGAACAATATTTACAATGATTGTTGGTTTTTGGGAATGTTGATGTCGTGGTTGTATGTTTGGCGAAGTGATCTGAAGGGGGAATATCGGCGATTGGAGATAAAGATCAAAGATTAGGCCTTGGCACTGAGGCCCCCATCTGAATTTCTTCTGCGCGATAGTGCAGTGAATGAAGACAACAAACACCACCCACGGCCCAAATCGCAAGAAGTGCATCTCCTGCAAACCCAAATGCCTTGCGCAACACATCTCCGCCGATATCTTCACCCCAATCGACGACCGTGATGTCGGAAACTCCAGAAGCACCACCTGGTGCGCAATTCCAACCTACCGCTCTAGAACCCCTCCTAGAAACTCCGACAATGCCAGCTCGAGAAGAGGAAAACGATTCAGACGAGTGGGAATACGAGTATTCAACAACAGAAACTGAGGTTTGTAAATTTTCAGTCAATTGTTCCGTGTCACAAAATGCTGATTTGTCTCGAATTATAGACATTCTATCTCTCTGTTGACCTTACTGTCCCTGAAGAGCCCATCAAGCAAGAGCCACGGTCAACCGCGCCTGTGGAAGATACAAGCGTATGGCTCAATCCTATGTTGGGAAGAATCAACAGACAATTGGCGCCTCCTACGACCCCAAATCCTTCCGCTCCCGAGTTTCGAACTGCTGGACACAAAGGTCGTAAAGACGGGGCCAAACAGAACCCAGATGGAACGACAGATGATTCTTTCTCATGGAAGCCAGACTTCGCATATGATCCCTCTGAAATTCAGATTTTGGGCTTGGAGAGCAGAAAGCCTGTCATATCCTTTTGCGGCCGTCTTTTCCAATGCGAATGGACTGAACACATAGGCTCAGAATTACTCTTCACTCGGCGTACTGAGGAGCTGGAAGATCTTCCCAGTATACGCCACCTCCCTGGAAATATTGACCTTCTCTGTATAAACGCAGCTCGGCTGGTCTCTGAAAAGTTGGACACAGAACGTGTGAAGCGCAGTTTACCAAAGGATGTTAAAAGACGTCTTGCGCGACGATATGATAACAAACTTAGCGACCCAGATACCGCAAGTCAAACCTTCTTCCTGGATAAACTCGCAGAAGCCAAGCGAGAAAAAGGCGAGAAAGATATCATTAGCGCAGTGGTGGAAGGACGACCGCATAATCGAGATTGGCACAGATTCGTGGAAAGACGTCTAATGGATGAGAGGGCATACTGGGAGGATATACTCGAAAATGGACACGATGAAGAGGAGTTGGAGGATGCTGCGGCGCGATTAGAGGAGATAGACCGCGAGCAGGGCATGACTCAACCGCGGGAAAAGGATACAAGAGTCAAGATTTCACGCGAAAGAAAGAGTTTGAAGCACCTTCGACCACCCGGTGCCGATCCTGATGAAGAAAAAAGACTGAGAAAGAAGGGACCTGACGGCAACTTCTATGAGGTTGGTGGGCCTTCTGTTCGTCTTCCGAGTCTCCCCTCGGACTCAGGAGATGACGGGTCAGATGAGGATCGAAGTATGGATGAAGACGAAGAAATGGGCGAGGTTTATGCTTCTGACGAGGAGATGTTGGAGGGCAATGATGAAGATGGGAGATGAAATGGGGTTTCGGGGAAATCTATGATGCGGATGATGATGTTGCGATAGGTATGATTCATTCATCATAGACCAAATGAAAACCAAAGATTCCAAGAGACAAGTAATCCCCATCCGTTTTCTAATTGAGTCGCATTTTCGAAAGGTCCGCCTTCTTCTCTTGCTTTAACTTACATCACTCGCCTGGTTGTGTGCCCTATCTACACTTCTATATTGGTCTATTAATGCATTCCCGTTCCTTCCTAGGGCTCTGATTCATCAACGCGGTAGACTATCCTTGGCATGAAGGGCTAAGTATCTGTGTCGTTTAGTGGCAGATACTAAAATCATGGTATCATCTACCTTAGGTTATGAGTTAGTGCCAAGAAGTAGAACCGTTACGGAATGGCAAGGAGCTTTAGTTCTGTGCATTGGCAATGAATTGTAAAGCTTGGATAAATAGTTGACCATTTCTGTACCGTACCTAGGTATTGTTGCGATATATCCCACTCACTTCAATCACATTTTAGCGTGGACTCACCTTGCACATGTAGAATCTTACTTAACTAGTGAAACGCTTCCATCCCTTTCGTTAGAATCGCAATCAATTATTATAGGACGTTTTGCACGTGTTTGGTTTTCTCTGAGCGATATACGTAGTCATCCTTTCGAGCGTTTGATCTAATTTGCTTCCTAAAATTTCCTTATATTCTCGCTATATACCGATCTTTTTTCATCTGTACTGTACAAGAGCACCATATACATAAAATGGAGGAAGTTCAGCAATCAACCACAGGGGAAATGATGAACTATGAAGCAGGAGCCTCTACCTGGTTTCTGGATCCAACCTCTGTTAACAAACATGCAAAGTCAAGTGGTGTAGAGGGTGTATTCTTCAAGGATGACTTTGGGAATCGATGTGTTTGGGGTAGAGGTATGTTTCCTCAACAGAATGATTCCATGGAGCCACCAACTAAATATATACCAGTCATTAAAGATCACTCAAAGGAACAGGCTGAGAAGAAATATCGCAAGAAACATATTGATTTCGAATCACGGTCGAAGTTTATGCCTTTGAAAAAGCCACTCAGTCTCGCTCAGATAGATGAACCAAGGTCCTCTAGATATTGGGAAGCTCTTGGATGTTCGAGTGGAAATGGGTGCGATTTGCACAATGGCGGTAATGGTCCGCATCTATTGAACCTGCCATACGGTATGTTGGATCTTTACTACGCTTTTCCGTCATACCTTTGCTCATAAGAGAACGCAGAAATTCTAGAACAAATCCTAAAGTACGTTCTCATTGCACCAGAAGGAATATCAATTTTCCCCCACACTTTAACCACCAATTCGAAAAGCCACTCCGAGTTCTTTTCATACACTGGCTTCTATAGTATTCGACAATACCCCGAGGAGAAATACATCGACGACGACAGCGAGCTTACCTGGGGCCCTCTTGACATGTCATCACCGTTATACACCTGGAAGAAAAAAGAGGACAAGGAAGGCAAATATTTCGAAATGAGAAAGACCTATTGTCCTATAATAGACGCTGGTATTCTTAGGACTTGTAGGGAGTTATACCGCAGGGGCTCAGATATGTTCTTCACGAAGAACAGGTTGAGTTTCTGGATGCCCAACGCCTCCTCAAAATGGAGTCCGCCTACACTACTTCCATATGGGAATATAGTATTTAGACCCAATCCCATTCTACCATGGGATTGCAGAAGATGGGTCAAGATTGACCAAGCCCTAGTACAAATCAAATATCAATGGCCGCTACCCATGCTCGAGGGCTTCGTATACTACGATCCATTCCTCCGGTATCTCCATACCATCGGTCCCATCCACGCCGCGAAGATGAAGAACTTGGAGTTCGAAGGCGTTATCAGACTCCATCAGTGCGAGGATAAGAATTGTCGGGCTGATACGTGTCTGATGCAATGCTTGAATGTCTACGTACATTTTATTTCGAAGTTCTGTACGAGTATTGAGAAAGTGGTGGTCCATACTCTTCTGGACCCGCATTTTGATGAGCCGGTTGGGGAATTTCTTCATCCTTGGGGGCCGGGTACTATTGAGGAGACTTTGGATCATGTTCTAGAGGCGTATGTTCAGCGGATTCCTACGTTGAAGGAATTTGTAGTGTATGATTCGTTCGGGAATAGGGTTATTGATTGGTCGCAAGAGCTTGATGGGTTGCAGAGGTTCATTGAGAATGCCACGGGACCGAAGAGATGGAAGAGGGACGAGCCAGTGGTTGTGGCTATCCAGCATAATATCCAGAAATGTGGGTTTTGTAAAGAGGACCATGAGACGGAGGAATGTTTCAATCTTTGTGCGTTTTGTGGCAGGTTCGGTCATTGGAAGAGAACTTGTATGGAGTATTGGGATTGTTGGAAGCGCGATTGGCTTGAAGAGGACCCTGAGACGGATAATTGGCTGAAGACTTATCCGCATAGTGATCGTTGGCCGTGGTATTTTGGACAGTAGGTAGTGAACGTCGCGAATTATTCCAAAGGATTACCATCACCAGTCCACATCTACGAGGCTTTAGGAATAATAAGATGATATGTTATATATACATTATATCTGGAAAAATGACCACACTAGGTCGGATACATCCAGAAATCACCCGACTGTTTGATTGTTGTGATGGCTCAATCCTGGGATAAGCAGGTATCGCTAGGGAGCCATATTCACCTGCAAACAGCTTCTTTCTTGAGCCTCTATTGTAGATATCTGGTTACTATATAATTTCTTCTGTGAACTCAAGAAAACAAAGCTCTTTTTTGCATATCCATTCTCTCTGCCGCAATACACATATTCCAGAGTTTCAATTAAGCGAGGAGGAAAGGGGGAAACAGCCAAGCGAAGCCAAGGCCTTTAACTCCTCAACTTACCCACGACTTGAATATTCGTCTTGTCGATCTCTAATAGACCACGACTAGACTTTACGCACACCTCTATTCGAATCGACTTGTTTCTTTTTCTGGTTTCAATCCTTGCCTAAGAAAGGATGGTATCTCGATATCAGCGACTGATTATTTCCCTAATAAGATTACAACATATTAACGAAAACTAGGTTTGAGGTTAAAGGCTTCTGCTAAGCTATCCTGGCACCAGTATATGGGAGAACTAAGCTGTATACTACAGCGGATGTGATCTATGTCATCTCGGTCGACTGTAACGCCAAAACCATTTATAGCTTACAATAATGAACTCATAAGAACTCCACAAATCAACCGTTGGTCATCGTTTTTACTCTTTTTATGTATCTGATTATCCGCCTGTTCTATTTGCAAAAGGCCACCGGCCCAACTTCAACTTTCAAAGTATGGAAGAAGTTCTCAGTATGGGCTGTACTGATATTCAGACACATTCCAACTGGGACACTATTCTGACTGTAGTGAGAAGTGAGTTGGGCTCCCAATTCTACTCTAGAAAAGGAGTAAAAGCCATTTGCAAATGCTATGAGAAAAACGTCCTCATTGTGATTTTTCGGTTGTCGGCAAAGCAATCCAGTACACGGTATTAAGCAGACAATAGGTTGGTACCTAGCTATTTGGGATTCTCCCACTTTACTGTAAACGGAATGATTCGAAATGGCTTCCTGGATGTTAGAATATAAGAACCTTAGGGTGCATAGAGGGAGAGGTGGATACACTATACTCCTTTTATGAGGAAATATTTGGAAAGAGACCACTCGGGAAATTCCAAATTTCGTAAATATAAACTTGCAATTTACAAGCAACCTGGGAATTATTTTACGCAGTCTAGAATGAGAATAGTCTCATGTGGTCTCACTCGCATGTGGTTCGCGTGCGAGGAGTCTATACCTAGGTACAGTTTTCTCCCGAGGTCGACGCAGACGGGATGCGAGGACGTCGGGTTGAGTCCGCGTTTGCTGCTTCCCAAAGTGAAACTCGATCAGGACGAGGTCGACCTGATTCGCCGCGAGCACCTGATGCGTCGACACATCAACTCGTGGCCGCACCTTCCTCTGCTCTCGCCAGCATTGGCCTTTGCCAGGATGTCTCAACCTGGAAATGCACCTGAGCAGCGAGTTGGGTCGACGGGAGTCAAGTCACGTTCCATCGCAATGCTCGACGGGAGTTTGTCAACTGCAGGTGGATGACCGTCGCTCTTTCCCTCGCAGTCTCGTCTCGTCCTGGCTCACTTCAACGTCGTCCTCGTCACACCAAGTCCCCAATGCCAAGACCAACCTGAGGTTCGATCAAGAAAGGAAGGAACGTCTCCCGTCTCCAATCTCAAAAAGTATAAACCCCCCCCCCCCTCGCCCTCTCCCTCCTCAATTTTTACTTTTTGACCATCGAAAATGGATCGCGNGGTTCATGATGACCAACGGAACGCAACCCAATGGATTGCAAATCTGCCCACACCATCAGCATCCAATTGAATTCGTAATGCGAATTCCGTGCCGACGTATTGCGTATTTTCTCCAATCGTGCAAGATGCGGCTCGCATTTCATTCCACATCTGGAAATGGCCAGCTCTTGGACTTCAGCTGAGTCTCAGCCACATCCGACTGAAAGCATTCTTTTTCTGAATTACGCGAGCACTTTTTCTAAAATATCATGACGGAAATACCTACAGTGCCCCATCGATGAATAATGGGTATGTGTATAATTGATAACATCTGTGGCCGTGGCAGTTCGCTAGATCCAGTGCCCAATCATTTTGTGGACCAAGTTTACAACTGTGGTGTCGTGATTCTTTCGCTTGGTATAGGAGGTAGGTAGGTAGGCAAAACATCACCTACATGCCGTGCGACCGATGTCTTGCTTGACGAGGCGTATATTGATTTTCCCCTTCCAAGCCATCGGGATGTGCCAACCTGTCAATACCTATGGTTTCCCAACACACTTGGGCCAGAATCAAACGTACCTTCCTACCTGCCCAGGTGGTATGACAAGCTAAACATATGCCAGCGTTTGGATATAACAACCTAAATCACTTCTCTGCACGATACAGCATGCTATAGTTTACACGTCAACACCCTGAAAATGCTTTCAACTTCTTCTCCATTCATTAGCTCGAGCGTTTCCATCTACCATAATGCTATTAAATCGCTTGTTTTCAGTGCGGCGGAGCTACTTCTTGCCTTTAGCGTTTGGAAATTCTGGAGTTTGATAGCGGCCAAAGGAAATCTTTTTGCATCATATCTCATGTAAGGCGATCGAAAACGGAGAAGAAGGTAGTTTGAAAAGGATCTAACGTATAATCCAGGTTTATGGAAGATCCAATCCAAAAGTTCTATTTCATAATATCCCGTGGATTCTCGAGGGCGAGTCTGGTCCTATTCCTCTTCACGACTGTTTACACTGCTGCGAGTTTGTATGGAACTTTACTCTGGGGCCTTGACGCACCAGGTTACATCATGCGGAGTGCGAATACCACGGCCATGACATTGAAAGGATCCTTACTCGAAAGTCCAGGATATATCACCTACCTGGATATCAGACCGAACAAGCTTCCAATTATCGAGAAAGACCTACCTCAACTTCTGGGTGCGCAACTCTTCCAGACAGGAGTGAACTTCTCACTCACGACTAATGTCAGGCGGGGACGTCCAGAATATACGAATGCAACATTGCTAGGTTCTGGACCAAGAATTTGGCTTGATTCAGAGGGCTTGTCGGTTTCGGTGGACACCAATGTTATGACTTCCTACATGACGAATGACACTGCGGGCCGTCTAATCCCAAATGATTGTCCAACACAATTTCTAGGGCAAACAACAACTCAATTTTGGAATTGTACCTTCAATAACACATTTGTGCAGCCTTTGCTCACTGGGATTCTTGGGCAGCCAGAAGTACATTGGGACGACGCCTCTGACATCGTCTTTGATACGAGATACATAAAACCAGATAGGAAGAGGAACATCTGGGCATCATTTGGCCAGGGAGGAGGTTCAGCGGGGATGAAGCAGATGTTTACCGTCACCAAAGGAACAAGACGCCATTCATTCATCGAATCCACAACTCGATACACCTTGATGACCCAACCGGGTATTCCATTCGCACCCCCAGAAGTAGATGACTTCCTGAGAAGGACGTGGAGCACGAACGTAACCGAAAGACAAGCTCCGATCCTCACAAGACTCTACAACGACCTAATGCGAGGACAAAAACGCGGAAACAGCTATCAATTTGGACTAATAGATGCACCGACGAATATCACCAGCACCCAAGTTCTCTGGCAACTCCTCACCCCCGAATCGGACGGTCGGCCAGTCTACTCACTGATCCGCGTATCAGTAACAAATATCACCCTCATCCGATCAGAAAACATCGCCGTTGCACCGATACCACTCAAACCCTGCGATACCACCTTCATGAACGTCGCATATGGAGGAGTAATCGAGGACACCGATTGCAGCACCGCAAAACAGGGACAACCAACGAAATTCTGGGGCCAAATCGACACATCCGCCGTCCTCATAATGAGCGGCCTGGGAGATGGCCGCTCAAATATCAGTGCCCTCGCAGTCGACGAGTCCATCATGCAGTGGTCAGAGAAGAACTACGCATACATGGACGACCTCCTCATCTCGCGCGGCTTCATCCTCGGCATCGACCCCTCCCTCGTCACCGTAGATCTCTCCATCCTCAGACCCGCGATATCTTACCTCCAGATCTTCCTCGTGGTACTTGCAGCACTCTTCGCGCTCGTGAATTACCTCTTAACCCGGCATATTGTTACGGCGCACTGGACTAGTTCTCTGCTTGCGATTTTGCTGGCGCCAGTTGATGGGAGGAATGAGCCGGGGTATATTAATCCGGTTCCGGATATTAGGTTGAGGGAGGGAGCGGAGGGGGCTCTGGTCACGGTGGATGGTTTGGTGATGGGTGTGCAGAGTTCAGGTGGCTCTGTGGTGGAAAGGGAGGGTTTGAGGAGTGATGAAGTGTCGCATATGTCCCAGGAGAAGGTTGTAGTGCATGAGGGGCAGGCTTTTATGATTAAAGAATAGCGAGGGTTTGGAAAGTTTTTTGTTGAGCGGTAGTGATTCGATGTAGCGTTTAATGTTATTATGTGATAGCGGTGGCTTCTTGTCGCATTTATTGTATCTGAGTGGCACCCACTGTTTTACTGTAGAGCCACTGCGATCAGAAAGATCTTAGGTTCTTGCTGGCATTGGATTTTGGTGTTAATATATCGAAACTGTCTCATGAGACGGCGTACATTAGGTTGACGTATCTCAAGTGTTAACCACAAAGCATAATAATTGAATTTTCGAAAGTTTCTAATCGTTATTCGAAGTTCCTGTAGCTGTTTAAGAAGAAAATAATAAGCCAAACCTCTGGGACTTTTGGATTGTTTGTATTCAGAAATATGGGGTGGCAAGTCTGAAAATCTAGAATTGCCGGCGAACAATGCGACCACAGTCTTGGAAAAGAAGTGGCAGTCCATCATCAAGCCTTCCTAGGTCTCTCAAAAACTTTGGCATGCTGTGTATTCATTTCTCCTTTGGGGAAAAGAGGTAGTTGCGTTTCCTCACTTCCGTGGCTTCAGTAAGCGAGAAGTGATAAAAGTGTGGGGAGAGCTGAAATCCAAGAGTATGCCATCAACATCTTTCAAATCCTTAAAACCAGCACAAGTATATCTCTCCATGTCGCAACGTGCCGATGGTCAAAAGTCTGTCACAGTTATTCTTGTTGCCACCGAAAATACACAACAGTGACAAACACCCCCAAAGTCGTAGCAATATAGCCAGCAATCGTGAAACCACCGGACGCATCTCCCATCATAGCCGAATAGATGACACCAATAATTGCACTGGCCGACAAGATCACGAAAGCCAAGATTGAGACACCCTCCTCGTTCAGGGTCTCTTCGATGTGAATCCCCCAGCCCGACACGATGATATCAGGCTCGCTAGATATCCTCCTCGATAGAAGTTGCTCTTCCAAGCGTTTGGGGAGACAGCTAAGCCATCGCTTTGTTCGCTTGAGAGACTCGCAATCGGGGTTTTCGAGGTAGTGGAGAAAGGAGTTGGAGGTGATGGGTGGGAGGGGGAGGTCGAGGGGTGAGTATTCGTAGTGCTTTAGATGGACTTCTGTGAGGGGTGGGATTGAGGGGGTCTCGATTATATCTGCTCGGAATGTGTCTTCGACGTTAATCTGTTGTGAAGGCTTTTAGCGATGGTCAAAGGATGTGACACTTAAACTAGAAAACGTACTTTGACAAAATTCACTTTGCTGGCCCTCAGAAGAAACAATTTGCGAGCCCTCGCACGAAAGCCGCGTACTTCGAGGTAACGAGATCTGATCCGAGAGAAAGCCTCGCTGTCTCGACATATGTCCGTTACCTCAATCTCCCCTAGTGTTTTATGGAACCTTCCGGTGTTCACACAGAGAGCGAGAAACTTTCTTGTCATCCTCTTAAAGCATGTTTTGCAGCTGCCATTCAGTACTTGGCAATTGTGTACAGCCTTTCCTTCGAAATCTTCATGTGTTGGTATCTTTGGAAGTGGAATGTTGGATGATGGAGTTGAAGTACAGGGTGGCCGAATATTCGAGGGCGCCGAACCAGCAGAGGTGGTTGTTGTGATGTTAACAGGTCTTTCTATCAGTTGAGAAAGTTTGTTGATGGTTTCTGGATTTGTTGTTGCGTAGTCTTCATATAACATGGAACCGCAATCCTAAATAAGTGTTAAAGGGGATAAAGCGAGTTTTATATAATGATACTCACGCAGGTCCAACTAAGCCGAGTGGATTCTGGTCTCATTGAAGACCAGAACTTCGACTTAAGCCATGGCAGGAAAACCTGGTGATATTTGTACATGGCTGGTGAGGAGACCTGTCGACGGTCGTTTGTTTCCTGTGGGATTTGGTTTGGACACCCATGCAAGCTATCTGGCTCCAGGATATCACATTTCTCATCAATCGTTTGGCTGTTTTTTGCTGTCGTCTTGGCCGCATCGGATTTAGTCAATTCGACGAATGTTGCCCCTTTCCTATCTCGATTCTCGTGCAACAAATGTGAAATATCCGCATACAGCTGATCGAATGGTGGACCACTTGTCATGAAAGCTTTGACTTTGCCTAAGTTCGGTAATGGATCTTCAATGTCTTCCCTGTCGCTGTCGTCCGACAATTCATCTAAATCATTTTGCGAATCCTGTTCTGGAAGCTCCCGGCTTGCTACATTATTCAGATAATCCTCCACACGAGTAGAAGCCTGGACCTTTTGTCGATGAAGGGCTTCCCATCTTTCATCCAAGTCGATCGCAGGTGCGCGAGGATCATGGAATGCCACGCAAGCATATGAGATTCGACGGGCGTGTGATCTCACAAGTTCACCGGCTTTATGTTCTTGTGGTTGGCTCGAGTCCACTTTGAGTGATTTGGCATATGATTTCAACACTGCGACCAATGCTTCACCAGTTGCAATGTGGCCAAGCGCAGTGATGAGTGGCTTGTAGAGGTTTTTGAGTCTGTCATGTTCGGCTATCAGACTGACCAGCTCAGCAGATGCTATCTCCACGCGAGGAATTGTACTTGTTGAATCGGCTGTTCCGTCAGACTCCGTCCAGATCTCACTGGGTGCCCTTGAGGAATCCGAAGCATAATTTTCATGATCCAATATGAATGCAACCTCTTCCTTTCCCAGTGTGGTTGTTGATTTCCCCACCTCGATGGAGTCTCTGAGATTATTTGTTATATTACCCCGTTTCGAGGTCGGAATGGGCTCTGGGGTAGTTTGGGATTCAAGGCTGGGCTTATATAATGTTCGCAGCGGGGCATCGCCTTTCTTGGTCTTTTTTGATCTACTGCCAGAAATATGTTTGTTCTTCCGACCGTTTCCTGACGCATCAGTTGTAGTAGGTAGAATGCTCATAGAAGATGCTTTTTCTATAGATATGTCAGCAACAATTCTAACAGGGGTGTGGTTTTTTCACCTTGTGATTCATCATGCCGTTCACAAGAATATCCAACCAAGACCGTCCTCTCTTCTATAGAATGTCCACAGTAGCCATGTGCACCGCACATATCAACGTTATGCTGGTAGTAGATACAACGACAGACAGAATACCTCTCCACAACCAAATAACACATCTTTCTCAGAAGACCTTGATCCTTGGACAAATTTGACACAAATCTTTACCAAAACATTGAAAGGTTTATTAGAGGAGGAAGGAGCAAATTTCAGTGCGAAAAGAAGTTACTTGTGCTGATGCTCAGCCACGAGCTTTTAATTGAAGAGTGTGGCATGCATGGGCTGTGCAGGAGAACATGATCAGTCACCGGCCGCGAGGCAACAACCAAGGTATGTGTTGTACAGCTTTGATAGGAAGGTAGAGAGTAAAAATGGCCCTCCTCATTGTGAGTTCCAGTCTAGTAATGTACCCTCCAAACGTATGATAATGATGGGATTAAAATTGGATTGATGGAGGTATCTCTGCTCCCTCCTAGGTATGATTACCAGACCCCGAGACCTCGAGCCACGTGACTAAAAATCCTCCTCATCTATCGTTCCAAATTTCCACCAAATGGTTATGGGACATTGAGGTAGAGTTTGATAGTATTCAAAAGTCCTAATATTGTACATTAATGTAACATTCTTACACCAATACTACCCTTCGTGTGTAAATACTTTCAAACCAATTGCAAGAATTGATTACACAAAATTGGAGTAGTAATAGGGGCATAAGACTTTCTCAATAGGGATGTTTCTAGGTTTCTTAGAATCAGACATTTGACACGTAAATCGAAGCTCAAAGATATCAGATGTACAGTACCTTTTGTGAACGTTTTTTTTGTCTCTTGAAAGGAGCTGAAGATAGAAGTCTTTAATCAACACAAATGGTGATATAAGTTGCGCTTGAAACTGCGTAGTTAGTGAATGAGTACTCATAGTGAATGAAGTGTTTACTCGGTGAAGCGAGATTCGCTTAGCGAATGGAAAGGGGGAGGGTTTCTGGAAGTCCAGTTCCAAGCCTTGGGTAAAAGGATGAAGGGGGAGTATGAAGTGAAGTATAAGTAGAGAAATAATTTAGTCGTCACCGGATACTAATCAGAAGGAATATGTCATGCTTCCTGGTGAGAATTGATCTAATCTAATTAATCTCTCAATGACTATGGTTGCTCAGGCTCTGATAGTCGTTCATCTCCGTCTATGACCATGCCACCACCCAAGTACTCATCAATCAGTTCAACAAGCCATTCAATACCATAAATCATTGCTACTTCCCGAGGTGTTTGGCCTAGAATATTGGTCCGCGCAAGGTCTGCTCCACCCGATTTCAATATCATCCCAGCAATCTCCATAGCATACTGGCCTGCCATAGAATACTGACTTCCCATAGCACACAAACGTGCCGCAACCAGCAGTGGCGTATCTCCATTGGGATCAATCAAGTTAAGATCGCATCTTCCAGTGCCAAGTAAAATTTGCACCGCTTCGCTATTGCATCTCTTGACCGCTACCAGCAGCGCTGTATCTCCGTTGTTATTCGTCCAGTTAATGTTGCATTTTCCAGTCTCCAACAGCAATCTCACAATCGCACAACTCCAGCCTTCTTTTATTTTTTCATTTTCCGTCATGCAATAAGTTACTGCGATCAACAAGGGTGTGTTGCCATTACTATCCATTGAGTTAAAGTCGCATTTATCGGTCGCTAGCAACATTTTCAGAATATCCACAGATGCTGGAGACCGGAGACGGATTGCCAGCAACAGAGGTGTCTTGTTCTTGTTGTTTTTCGAGTCAACGATACACTGACCGGTCTCCAACAACACTCTCAATACTTCCACAGCTCCTACGCGCGCTGCCAAGGACAGTGGCGTGTCACCCGTATCGTTCCTCGAATTGACATCGCACCCGGGAGTCTGTAGAAGTAGTCTGGCCACATCCACCTGATTGGAGATCGCAGCCAGGGACAGTGGGGTATCGCCCGTGGGATCTTTCTTATTGACATAGCACGTGTCCGTGTCTAATAACAATTTCACAACATTTGCATACCTCCCACGAATTGCCAATGAAAGCGGATCGTATCCAGCACGTCCAGTAATATCACACCTCCCAGTTGCCATTAACAATTTGAAAATCTCCAGATACCCTTTTGATATAGCCTGTGAAAGTGGTGTATTAGAGCTGAGGTGTTTCTTGTTGATATCACATTCGTCATTCTCTAGTAGCATCTTGACCATTTCTGTGTGTCCAGAGATGACTGCTAGGTAAAGGGGCGTGTTCCCAACCGTATCTGAACAATTAATATCACACCTCCCAGTTGCCATTAACAATTTGAAAATCTCCAGATACCCTTTTGATATAGCCTGTGAAAGTGGTATATCAGAGCTGAGGTTTTTCTTGTTGACATCACATTCGTCAATCTCTAGTAGCATCTTGACTATTTCTGTGTGTCCATAGAAGACTGCTAGGTAAAGGGGCGTGTCACCACCCCTATCTGAACAATTGATATCGCACCTCCCCGTCTGTAACAATATCTTTACTATCTCCACGTGCCCTTTAGTAGCGGCCTCAAGAAGTGGGAGGGTAACTTCCCAGAGAATACCACTGTCGATTTCATAATCTAGCAGTAGTCGCATTATTCCAGTGTGTCCGCTTGAAGCGGCATGCCAGAGGGGACCCCTTCTCTCCTTAACATATTCATCCGCTGGATCGAGGAAAGCTTCTCCGTATTGAATAATGAGTCTTGCTACTTCCTCGTGACCTTGCCCTGCCGCGTTACATAGAGCACTTTGAAAGAGCAAGGGGTCGCTGGCAAATTGATCCGCGCTTGAAACTAATTTGACCCAGTCTGACTTCCCATGATAGGCTGCGTTGAGCAAGAAGTCTTTCATTGAAGTTTTGATAGACGAATTATCAACCTTTTCAGACCTATGAAGAATCTTAATGAGTGGAAGTTTTCGGTTCTCGAGAGCCCATGAAAGCAAAGTTTCTGTACTTTGAGAAGTAATTTCACGGCGATTTTCGCGCACGCACTGAACCGCTTCTTCATGCTCGCTTTCCGTAAAAAGAGAAGACCCTGTTGCAAGAAAGGCACGAAGTGCCAAGTCACAACTATTGGCTATAGCTGCATGTACTGGAAAGCCGTATCGCTCTCCCTTGATATCCATATGCGGAACTCTGGCGAGTTCGAGACGAAGTAGGTTCGACAAATCCCTTTCCGCGAAAATATATAATAGACTCGCATCCGGAGTGTAGCGGCGGATCTGATATTTCTCCAGAAGGTTTCTGGTAAGGATCCAGTCCTTGATATGGTATTTCAATCCGGGCACTGCGAGTACGGGAGTAGAGCAGTGGGTGTTGGGAAGGTGCATATCGGATTCTCCGATGGCCAGAAGATCGCCGAGAAACCCCAATTGCTCCACTCCATTTCCATGTGAGCAATCCGCGTGGTAGAATATATTTTCTGTTGCGTAGTGAAGAAATGGAAACTTTTGGTAGACTGTTTGGCGAAGACTTGCAGCTTCTTCCGTAGATGCCAGAGGAAGGGGTTCGGGTATATAGTCAGATTTATCAAATTCTAGGTACATCAAACAACAATCCTTCAGCGCATCGTGACTCTGCCCTGGGATGTTTTTGAGACCAGCACGGAGGGTTTCGAACCCTTTTCCTCTGAGGAGGTAGTCTCTCACAGACTCGTGGATGAACTGAACAGTTTTGTTTTTTGATTTTGTGACACCCGCAAGCCCCTTGGATGAGCTTAGAATGAAGCGCTCCATGTCTTCGAGACAAATCTCGTCAGGATCCCACGGTCCCATTGCCCCATCAGGAGTGCTCAGAATGGCATAATAGAGTTCTTCGCGTTTCAACGGCCTTTTTGCGAAGAGTATCCATTGAAGACAAAGAATCAACTCCTCAATATTATGGCCATCCCTAGTCAGGATATCCGAAAACAACTCATCCAGTCCGTCCGGTATTTCGTCTAGGCGCCTTCGAAGTGCGTGTATACGGCCTGAGCGAAATTCGCTGTTGAGGATTTTGACAACAAGGACAACCCAAAGAAAAATACTAGAAGCGCGCTCGAAAATCTCTCCCTTTATCTGCTCAATTTGTTTGCTCCGACCAGCTTTCAGCTCGCTATTTATGTAATTCGTTATGTCCTGTTGATGGCCTTCCTCGCCCTCAAGGATAAGCTGTATACCCTTCTCAATGGTGATGTGAGGGTAGTGACGACTTGAAAAACATACATGGAGACGAGTTTGGGAGGCGATTGCTACCTCCCCTATACTTTCAAAAGACTCGACCATGTCTAGAACCTGATCATCATCACATTCATCTAAGGCGTCGATAAAGCAAAACAAGGTACGCTTGCCAATGCATTCAATTGCCCGACCCAATAAATGTTTCACCGTTTCAATATCCCAATGAAAGGCCCCATCAGGATTTTGCGGTCGCAATCCTGCCAATTCGAAAACATGCTGCAGCTCAGGAATTTCCTCAAGAAGTTGAAACAGTAAAGCACGGTACATCCCAATTGTTGATTTTTCTAGATCGTCGCCTCTTGCGTTGAAGAAGAAGGATATTATAACAGTGCCTGCAGTCTCCCTAGTCTTTTTGACGACGCTATGGGTAAATTTCATTATGGTTGACTTCCCAGTAGCCGGTTTCCCTTTAATCCACAAGAAGCCATGATGGTCAGGGATCTTTGAGGCATCGAGCCAGTCTTGGTATTGGTGGGTTTTGAGAAACCATCGGCATGTTTTGGCATGTGCACTCTTGATGGTTGCGTGACGAGCATCAATTTGATTGAATGCCAGGGAATCCAGATAAAACTGTCGATTTTCCGCATTGAGAGGCACTTTCAGACCTGTTGGAACTTGTTTTATGGGAGTCATTGCCAATACTCGATTGAGAGCCCCGGCGACCTTTTTGTATTCGACATCTTCTAGCCCGTTAAATCTGCACATTTCCATGTGGTTGGATGCAATGTGTTGAGTAGTCTCACAAGTCGAATCATTCAAACAAGAGGCTGTATCCTCAACCACCTAGTACAATTAGTCTATATACATGAAGAATGGTTTTAATGCAATCACCTTGTTTCCACCCAGAGCTGGAACTCCGTACTGTTCTTGAAAAGAGTAAATAATCCAGCTCCTCCGATGTGCCATCGGCCCAAACTCGTCTCGCAATTCCTTAAGGCGCTCAGATGATGGCAAGAGTGTATCGACAATTTGTCTGCTGACTGAAAAACCGGCGACCTTAATTACCCTCTCAGCAATGTGTTGAAGTGGCCCTCTGGGATCTGCTCCACTATGGGGGGTACCAAAGAACAAGATACCAGATGTCGATTCGTAAATGTTGCGAAGATGGATTTGCGTAAATTCGAAACCCCGCGAACGACGAAGAGTCTCCTTCACAACGATTCCTCCAAGGCTATGAACAATGAAAACCAGCGGCCTAGATGGTTGTGTCCGGCGTTCAACTTCGAGTGCAATCAAGAAGTCGTACGCTATGTCGTAAACGGTTTGCTGGTTGATAGGATTGCCGAATTTATGACGAACGTTTGTGTCATATCCGAAAGTCATCACACGTGCTGTATTGTTGACTGTTGTAGGAAGGAGATCTCTAGGCCAGTAAACGCTTTTGCGAGCACCTTTGCCGCTCAAGAGNTTTCCGAAATTTCGAGGGGCGTTCGCCATCATCCTCGTGCCCAACTTGATCATACTGGCTTTGAACTTCTCCCTTATGAGTCCAAGTGCGTTCAGGGTGGCCAGTAAACCCGTGGACGAATACAATACTGGAAATGGTTACTGTGCGGTCCAAAGTACAGCAAATAGAACTTACTCTATGTTAGGGCTTTCAGGATTCACAATGACCGAGAGGCCCGTCGTGCTTGGGCTGGTTGCTGTGTCCTCCATGATCTGCAAATGATCGCAAGAAGAAAAGGTTCGAGTGCGACGACAACCTGACTCGTTGCAAGATCAAGATACACCGATTACGCTACATAAGGATCGTCGAAGTACTCGTGAATTAGTGATAACGAGCTATCTCCGTAAACAACTCGATGAGCACTGCGAATAACGAAACAGAGTCCCATGGAGGGGCAGGAAGTCCGGAAATTTCAGTCGGTCAGTAACACTGGTCTGCACGATACAATATAACAACCCCCAAACACACCAAGACAGCTCAATCCCTCGGCGTCGTCGTTGTCATACGCTCATCAGGTCACAGAAAGCGTGATATCAACTTTCATCAATCCGATCGATCAGCAAAATAACTCAGCAATGAACAGCTCAATCATTGAGGAACTCAAAAGCTCCCGACGTCGAAAGGGAAGGGAAAAGTTCCCACCAAGACGAGGCTCTCGTGATGTCGCAAGCCGAGAAGTGGGAGGACCGATTGAGGCTTAGTGAATGCGACGCGATATTGCTGACTGCATCGCTGCCTGCGTCGCATTGTGGCTCAGCTCGCCAACCAATTGTAGGTGCAGCAAAGACGTCTCTGCAGGACAACTCATGGTTCCCAGTGAATGGCTGAGAGGATTTGGATCTCGGTGTGAAAGGTTTGTAAGGACTGGTGGAGTTTTACTTGCCCGGATCAACCTTCCGTCAATCTGTATTGAGGGTTAGCTTAGGCGAAGTTGGCAGGCTCACTCGCAAATAGGAAGGAAGGGAAGGTGCTACCTGCGATATCATCAACAAATCGTATCCGTCATCGCAAGCCTACTGGCCACTGCTCTACTATATTTTCTTCTTTTCTCATCATTCAAAAGCACCACATCATTCAATATTCAGGCAATCCATTCAGTCCATTGAACTAAATCTAACTGTCTGATCTCAACCACACCGATGTCATCTGTTTGTTGTAGCCGTCTGAATCTCTATGCTCGCTCACATCGCCACCAGCATCAAGTCAATTATCTTCTCCCATCGAGAGTTCATTCATCCATGAGTTTTGTAGTGTAAGATCAAGTGTCATTTCCCATGCAGCCGCAAAAAACTTTTCGTGAGAGTTAGACATAGTCAAAAGGCCAAAGTTTCCCGGCACCAGCCTCGTTCTAGCTTGTGAGAAGATAAAAACGGTATCGGCGGTCCAGTCTAGTTGGCAGGAAGATGAAGAGCAAAGAAAAAAGCAACGCAAGCCAGTCTCCCCAGGTACCGGGAGAGAAAATGTTTTCGTGAAAAAAGAAAAGGAAATCGTGCCAAAGTCGAGTACAATTATACAAAGAAGGCCGTATTGTGTCGTATCATCGTATCGTCGCAAATCCTCAAATCAACGTCTGCAAGCCACCACCCTTTCTGAATGCCCGGGGTTCGTAATCTTGGTTCATCGTTCGCAAAGCATCTTCTCGGAAATTTAGAAAGCAAATCTCGATAGTTTGAGAAGGTCGGCACTTCGGTGTATTATTCGTGCTGAATCTTTAGTTAGGGCATTGAGCCTGGACGTGACCAGGTTGCTTGCACTTATAGCAAGTACGCTCGCTGGATGTCTCAGATGGGCAATCGCCTAGAATGGTATTAGTTTTAGGAGTTAAATTTAGGACGGGGAAAACCTACGGCTCAAATGACCAACCTCGCCACAGTTGTAGCACTTTTGTCCTTGGGTGCAATCACGGGACATGTGGCCGTAACCACCGCAAGAGTAGCAGGTTTGACCACCTTGACGACCACCGAAGCCGGATCCACCACCGTATCCACCCTGTTGGCCTCCATATCCACCACCACCGTATCCGCCAGCCTCAGGGCAGTTACGGGCGATATGGCCAATCTTGGAGCACTTCATGAGTCGTCAGAATATGGCCACATGAAGGATTGTTTATTTTTCAATTACCTTGTAGCACTCTTGGTTGCCACCACCAGATTGGTAACCACCGCCACCACGTCCGGCGCCCTCAGAAGCTGGGTTGGTGCACTCGCGGGAGATGTGTCCAGGTTGACCACACTGTTAATGTTAATATAGTCCATATAGTGAGGAAGAGGCTTGTAGTACCTTGTAGCAAGTCTTGTCCTTTGGTCCCTCAGGACATTCACGGCCTATTGATCTGTCAGCAAATGACTTAGCATTGGAATCCAAGGTGAAGCGTACTCATGTGTCCCTCGCCTGTAACAAGAAAAGAATCTAGATCAGTCTGATATTCGAAATGAAAGTGTTGCGTTCTTACTCACCGCCGCAGTTGTAGCTATTCAAGTCAGCATCGGAACGAAGAAAATAGATTTGGGAAATCTTACCACTTGGCTGGGCCTCGGGTTGGGCAGTCACGAGCCTAGAGTTACGGGTTAATATCGCAGTAACTTTTGCGAAGGGTTAGTTAGCGCTCGTACCTGGTGAGAAGCATCGCCACCTAAAATCCGAGAGTCAGCTTCCATTTGTGCACATGTATGTATAATTGTAGACATCGACTACCAGGTGTCGATGATAGCGCATTTTTTGGTCTCAGATCGAAATCCTTGTTGAAGAATTTTCACTCCCATCTGGCAGACCGCCACTCATCGTGTTCGAAGCAAGGCAAAGCGAACGCAATGCCAGCGCGAATGGAGAACCACCGCAGGCGCCGTCGACTTGATACCAAGAGAACGCTTCGAGGATGAAAGTGGAGGATGCGCGCAAAGCGGTATAGGAGGGAGATGAAGTTGTTGGGAGACTCACAGTTGTAGCAGCCTCGGGATTGGGGAGCACCGTAGGAATCCATGATGTTCAGTTGAGAGAGAGGTTTGCTGTTGCGCAGGAGGAATAGGTCAGTTTCAGTTGGATGGAGGAGAAGTTTGTGATGCGACTTGAGGAGGAAGAGTCTGCGAGATGTGGAGAGTCGCGTTCAAGGTGGGGTTGCGAGGGCAAAACAGGAGGGAGGAAGGGAGGGTGAAGCTGCGCGGGGAGGGGAAGCTGAAGTGAACGTACATGTGTTTCTGGGTGGAAGTTGAAGAAGTGTTCTGTACGAGGTGTACAGCGGAGAAGATATGTCAGAGGCGAGGAGTTGGTTGTTGATGTTTGGAAAGGGGGGGGGTTGTTGATGTAGAGGAGGTTGTGGGAGGTTGGAGGAGGAAGGCGAAGGGAGCAAAAGATATCAAGAAAAGAAATTCGCTTAAAGTTTTGGCCTCAGTGGCCGCTAGTGGGGTACTTGCGGGTGAGGAGGGGGACGGTGCCGGAGATCAGGGGGTCATTTTAAGCCGATACCCTCGCTGCCCCTCTCCTCTGCTTGAGTCCGCCTCCCCAGCCCCTGTTTGCAGGTAAATCATTGGGTAGGATCTGTGAGAGAACGTGATGGTAAGGTCAATTCACACCAGATTCTGAATAATGTGCTCAGGTACCTCACAGGAACAGTAATTCAAGACAGCAAAGTCACTTCTTACCGTGGCGTGGCGTGGCGCGAGGGGTTTAAACGTAAAATAAGAGTTTTCCATTCCCCGTAATCTGGATAGCTTCCTCTTGAAGCTTTTCATGCATACTCCATACTCCGTACCGCTCCCAGCCCAACCACCACCTGCGCCAAAAGCAACTCTGCGAGCTGCCGTGTAAGGTGCCAGGTAGTGGTGATGGATGGTTGCACAGTTTAGAATTCCGACTGGGGCGGGGATCTTGAGACATGTGCAACTTCATCTTGCAGCCCTCACCTTCTCCCTACGGTTCCTTGCAGAGCTCCAGCAACCATCACGGCCGCATATGAGGCCTCCTCATGGCTAGGACGTGGCATTTGAAGAGCAGTCATGCATTGTGCCTTCCATTTAACCGCTGATGGAACAGGTCGTCTACGAGCTGGTAGCTAGCCACGATGAGCTATATATCTGAGGAGCCGGGTCAACATTCTCTTCTATACACTCCGTACACCTGTCAGGATTCTTCGAATCCTTGTGGCATATCTTCCTCATCTTTATTGCTTCTCATTCAATGTTCAATGATGAGACGAAAAGGAGGTGATTTGTACGACATGAAGCAGAAAGCCATAAAACTTGGAGCAATCTGAATGGCTGTAGCGCTGGGTCTTACCAGACCGAGTAGCGAAAGAGAAAGTACAGCCGTGTTTCTCAAGGAAAGCTTTATCAATTCATTATATATGGGTAACTCGTACCGATCTGGCCGCAAACGGGTCTATCGTTCGCCTACTTTGACCTCTACTATAGAAGTGCCTGATTTGGTTCATACTGCAACTATTATTTGCTCTGTGCTAATTTGTTGACTTGACTTAACACTTCTACAGCCCTCCGGTCTCAGTTTCTGGAAAAGGCGTCTTTTTAGATGAATGGCGGGAGTGTTTTGTAAAGGCCTCAGACCTCTATGACCCGCTATTTAGCAATAACTTCCAATTAAAAGACTGTATTATAAGTGAATCAACCTTTGGTATATTCGAGCCGAGTTTCTGAAGATTGGTCTATTCAACCCTTTGCAGGAAACTAAGCCCACTTCCCACTCACCCGTCAGGCCGCCAAACGTCCCTTATCCATCCCCTTCGTAAATTCTCTATTATCTTTCTGTAAATCTTCCGGTCGCTCCACAGCTGGAAAATGTCCCCCTTCATCATGTACGTTCCAAGAGACGATTCTCTTCGCAATCGTAGCCTCCGCCCAGACTCTCGGGACTTCCACCACCTCCTTGGGAAACAAACTGGCTCCAAAGTCCTGGTTTCGAATGATTGGATTGTTAAACCAGAACTGGGCGTTGCCTCGCGGGTCTTTTCGGTCTCTGAACGCCGTATAAATTGAAGCTTGAGCTGATGTGCCAGGGATGATAAACATCATTGCCCATGTTATGACTTCCTCGTCAGAGAAAGTGTGTGTGTGGACTAGGTGGTGCGTTTTATCGAGAATCCAGGCGAGTTGTCCTATACGCGAGTCGACGAGGAGGTAATATAGTGTTTGGGGTTTCGTGGATTGGATTTCAATGTAGCCTGATGGAAGAGTGATCCTGTACTGTAATTCATGGATAAGAATGTAAAAGATCCTGCCAGTCTCCTCCCTCGCCCACCATTTCATTGGAGCCAGTAGTCCATCGCTCTATTTGCCTGTCCACGCTACCCACATAAAGAACTTTAGGAATGATCAAGGCGTCCATTGCCAGGAAGAGGGTGCCGTTATCAACCTGTTTGCGTGAAACGTCTAGTACGTTCTTGGAATTTTTGATGGCTGTGAAATGGGAGATAACACTTCCCCAATCACTGGGCTATGCATTTTGGATTTCCCAGAGCGAGCATGAGTTGGTTGTCTATTTCTTTATTGCATGTAGAGCTAGTATCAAGCCATATCAAGCAATACCAAGCAGTAGGTATTTTGTTTTTCATAACGACGCGCTGCCCTCAACCCTATGGACGATTATGGAAAACATGTAATTGTATACTACATCCAACTCATGGCGGATAAATCGTCTAAGCAGCGAATGAGACATGCGATGAATGGCAAATACGACGGTGTTTATCAAAACATTTATTGACATCTCCTAATGGTAGGTTGGATGCGCATCAATCTAGTATAATGTTCTCGTCTTGATGTGGATTTTTTCCTCGTTCCTCTGATCCCCTCTTATACTGAAATTTGATGCGCATTGTCTGCATCGGTTGATGTAGATATCCAGTTGACATTTGCAGTTGACAGGAATGAATTTGATTTGATTGTTCTCTAAATGTAATATAGCAGGAATAGACAAACGTGTCCTGCTTGTGTGCAAAGTCAGCTCCTAGTACAACGAATCACACATGTATATAACCTTGAAATACTTCTCACAGAAGAGCGTACCTAAAGCAAGTGCAAATTGGCAAAACTTGGACTGATGCAAGTGTAAAAGTATAAAGCTTACTTACCTATGCACATCACGCCTCCAATCACACATCCTTATTATGGCTCCGTTCTTTCCGCTTTTTCCGTTCCTTCCAGCCTGTCATAGACCCACTTCTGTCGCAATGCCAACCAATCAAAAGGGATCGGCCCCGCGCTCTAGAACTTGGCTCTTTCAAGCTTCCTGACCTCTTGAATCTGAACTACTGACTCTCAACCCCTCGTTTTTCTTCTGTCACCCCTTACCTATCCATATCCCGCATATCTACATCTACAGCTTCTTAGAGGGAGCTCCCCTCATTTTACCTTGCAATAACAGCATTTGCCCTTGATCTGCTGCTGTCAACGCAGTTTCAATGGGCCCTCCATCGGAATCCTCTCGTTTACAGCTGTCGATTCTTAGCATTGCTGCTTTTGATAGTTTGTCTTCTTTGGCTTCGTTGTCAACTTCGAATCTTGTTTCTGCCGATATTGGGGATCCAACTCCTGAGAATCACAAAAGAGCATCATGGTTGTCTTCATCGAATTGGATGACGAAAGCGAGCCTCCAGAGGATATCAGATTGAGGCCACATTGGGATAGAAACGGACATAATACTGGAAAACCCCTCGGGCAGTTTGGCGTTGGAAACCTCAACATAAATGAAGGCAGCAGCGTGGCAAACGACGATGTGGAACTTGAAGGGATCACGACTACGCAGGAGCACCAAAGGATATTGGTGGCAGAAGCGTTGGGATGTTATCCGTATGTTATGATGAGCCCAAATGGAATTCTTTGCATTTCGCACAACGTGTCACTGTGAGAACCCCAAATGGATACTGATACTTCTTGATTTCTGCAGCGTTGTCATCTCCATCGCGTCACACATCGATTTAAATACCCTCGATGCCCTTGCGCAATCTTGCCGTCAAGTTCGTGCGAGCCTCATACAATACCGCAAGCAACTACTCTCCTCCACTTTGCATTGTGAGAATGAAGATGTTGAACCCGACCCAGAGAATACGTTACGTTCTCGAGCTAGAGCCGCAACTTGGTACTTTGTGGAGTCGGGAAGGGAGGGAGGAAACGGCAAGATCGGTGATTGCGCTCGAGACTTGGTTGGTGGCTGCCGTAGGTGTAATAGAGTTGTTTGCAGAGTTAGTACTTTCTATAGAATCTATTCTGGCCTGTACGACGCTAAAGATGAATCAGAATTGCACGATAAAACCACCATCTTCAGGCCTCCTCAAACATCGCCATCGACGCCTTTGCGCTGCTTGCTCCAAGGCCCCACTCTCCTCCCTTGCGAGCTCCTCTAGTACCAATGGTCCAAACCGCATATCCGAGTCCACCTCTCCAATCAACACCAATATGCTCAAACGTGCACTTTGCAACTGTGCCACTGAAGGCGTTTGGCTCTGCCAACCTTGTGGAAGAAGCTTGCGGAGCGCAGACTCGGAGTACGAAGGCGTATGGAGGTGGCGCACAAGATATCTACCATCTCTTGGTGGTTTGGGGGTCGGTATTGGGGAAGGAGATCGTGGAGTCGAATGTGGCAGAGGCAAAGAATGTATCGCTGCCAGAGAAGTTGAGCAAGAAACCGACTGTGATGCTGAAGATGCTAGGGAGATTGAAAGCAGAGCTGCAAGCCCGTCATCAAGTCCATCAAGTCCACCAAGCTCCAATGGTAGCTCCATCAATGTCAATGGTCATATTGGTCCTGGATATGCGCGACATGAGATTGAAGGAATAGGAGGTGTCTTAAAGAAGAAATTGGTCACTATGGTCAAAGTAGGTGCTTGTGTCCCAGAGTGGGGCGATGAAAAACAACAAGGCAGGTTCCTAATTAGAGAGGCTGAAGGAAAAGCAAGGAGTTGGTGCGGTTGGTGTTGGAGAGCTGTACCTGGCGCAAAGGATGTTATTGAGTGATACGTCGTATTCTTTTGATCACTCCTTTGATAGGATGTAAGTACACAAAAAGGGGTTCAATAGTTTTTGAAAGGGGTTTACAGATGGTTAATATAACTATCGCCCACGTAAACCATCCAAATGCATCATTACATATCTCCCATAGCCCTCTTAGATTCTGCTGAATACCCTAACAGCTTTCAGAATGAATCACCTATTCCTACCCTGAAATTTTCGCAATAGATCTTTGGTTGCGTTGAGAATGAGAACAACCCCCTCACTCAGTCATCTATTCTACACTCACTTTGATATTCAATCCCATTGGTGACCGCTTCATTCTCGGTTAACCCCTTTTACCCCTTTTTCTTTGGTAGTTGATTCACTGTTGATATGAATTATATGTATGGGGAAGTGAGATCTGGGTGTTTTGTTTGGTGTAGGGGGTATAGGTAGATGTTTTTCATTAGGGAAAAGGAACAAAGGGGTTCTTTTTTCATTTAGTTAGGAATTTCTAGTTATACTTTTGTAAAATATTGATATAAGTATACTTGAACCAGGAATCTGGGAGTACCTCAAGTTTCGTTGAGCTTCATCTTTTTTTCTTATATTATAGGATGGTAGGTATTGAGCCAGAGCTAAAATACTAGCTCTACCCTTTCTTATCTAATTTTACGTCCCGGTTCTGCTTCCGTGGGGGAAAAGAGACGTATTAGTTAATCTTTTGCGTCAGTGTGACTATAGTGGTGATGTGATAGTGTAGGGAAGATGTGAAAGTTTGTAAGGGGGGGTGGCGGCGAAGGTTCAAGTAGCACTACTTCAACTTTAGAGTAGAGATTTCAAGGCTGGGAATAGGTCCGTTATGGTATTCGAAATTTAGCGTAGGAAAGCGATATGAAACATAAGGATATTGTCCACGAGGTTCTCAGAGTAAGGACTGCTATTTGACTGCGTAATACTGGAGCTACTTACTCTGATCTAACACACGGTTCTGTTTATTACCAAATACATTTCAAAGTTTATGATAAGTTACTAAACTCCGATGAGAAAACTGAAATCATAAGTCTTCTCGCGTAATAGGTACTTAGGACCTCTAAAGTTCTACCTAATATTTGTCGTCTAGATATCTTGCACTGGAATCAAGTTTGTAATATGTATACTTTACTTTGAAGCGTCTAGGAATCTAACATTTGTTGTCTAGTTAGCCCAATGATGTTTGTATTATAGTAAACCAGTATCTTGATATTTATTATCTAGATACCCTTTGGTCTCCTTAGTACTAGGCGTAATTCTATCCGAAGATCCCACAAAGAATCCAGTCTTCTCGACCTGATCGGTTCAACACTCCTCGGTCATGCGAAGATAAGTCCTGAGCTCTCAAATTTCCCTTTCGAGAGACTCAAAAGCTATGTGAGAGAGCTCCCTTATGTTTGCGATTGCACTGCTAGACCGCCAGTACGCACTTTCAAGAGATTGTATGATATAAAGCAGTGTCCCAGAACAACCCATTTGCGATCTTGGATTGTCGGTATCTTATACTATCTACCTACACAACAGCCTCAGATACCCTCACCTCTGAGCTTCTAGACTATCGGTAAGCCTAAGCCAGTACACACCTTTGCAGTGAGTAAAGTACTCAAATTCCACGCAAAAAGCCTTAATATCTGCATTTGCAGTTCCAGACTACCGGTACATCAACAAACCACTCGGACTCACAACTTTCATCACATATCGATAGCTCGAGAGTTTGCTATGATCCAGACAAGAGTTCGGACTTCGGCCCAGTTTCTGGGAGTTGAGGAAAATCTCTTAGTGCTGTAGAATTCTTTTCGTCGTTTGTTAGAATAAACAATAATTACTGCAGATTCTTTTGCAGAGCTTGCATGGTACATAAGAAAATCTCAGTCCAGCGCTAGCATTAGCAGCCCCCCTGTATAGCGCCTCGCGGTGGACAGAATAAGTGGCGGAACACACCCCGGTCCGTACACAGCTTTTAATGAAAGTCGTTATAACTACTCTGAAGTAAAAGCACTCACTTTTCAATTACGTAAAGATATTTTCAATACCTAGTTATCTTTCCTTTCTCTCTAATATAATTACTGAGCTCTTGATCAATATAGGCATTTTAGGCGTTTTTTAAGTGTACTCAAGGGAGTATATTTGTATATAGAAAGTCATCGCTTGTTGTGCACGGACCCATAAATGAACCGCCACTTTTTCTGTCCACCGCGAGAGCGCTAGCATATTTCATAGAAGACGCTAGTCTTATTATAGACACTTCTGGCTATCTACACAACCCATATATTAGAACCACTCCGCTCGCTCCTAGCCAGCTGCAGTTTCTCGATATACTTACTTCATCCTTACATCTTGTCTTTTACTTTGGACGAAACCTGTTACATTCATCCTGCAAAAGAGCCTTATCTACCTGATTTAAACGCTTGCTAGCACACGATTCAAGGGGATTTTTGGATTGACTTATATTAGTGAATATTATAATCGCTAATCCTAACACGAGGCTAAATTATTCCAAAGAAAATGATTGTAAACATCCGTAGATCGATTACTATACAAAAAGAAATAAGCCTATTATAGTTACTTTTCCCGATCATTTATATCTACACGTATAAATCTTTGAAAGCTGTATATAGGATGATACTTCTACCTAAACCATATCTACCACTCCTAGTCTCGCTATACTCACTAACTCTTACTTTCGCGCGTAGTAAGTATTCAAAGGAGAACGCTAAATTTGCAATTTAAGGTATATTCGCAGTATAACTTACATTTATAGTATAAGGTATCTTCGCAGTATGAGGTGCATTCGCAGTATGAGACGCATTCGTAGTATGGGATATAGTCGTTGTATAAACTATATTCGCTAAAGGAAGTACATTCGCTGAAGGAAGTATATTCGTAGAAGGAGGTGCATTCGTAGTATAAAGTGCACTTGTAGTATAATATATATTCGTAGTATAAGATACACTCGTAGTATGAGACACATTCGCAGTATGAGATTAAATTCGTAGTATAAGATTATATTCGTAGTATGGGATTATATTCGCAGTATAAAATTACATTCGTGCTATAAGATATATTCGTAGTACGAGATACCTACGTAATATAAGGTACATTCGAAGTATGAGATATAGTCGTAGTATAAGGTACAATCGAAGTATATGGTACATTTATTCGTGGTACTTGTATTACATAGTACGAATACTACTTTTAGATATTTAGAGATTAGAATGGTTATACTTTCTCTAGTATATAATCTAGGCTTATTATATTGTAGTTTATTTTATTATTTTATTGCTCTTCTTTTCTTTCTACTAAAGTTAAACTAATAGATAAAAATAGAACTAACTAAAACTAGCGGAAGTAGATTAGAATATAGCCTTTACTTTAGCCTTTTCAAATGAAAAACTATAAGATCCTAACTATAAGTATGTAATCTATGAAATTTCGTTCTAAGTATTCATTATATAATATAATTAGAAGTGTATTAATAGAGCTAGCACTGAGAATAAAGTACTATATCTAATAATTAGATAATAGAAACTTATTAATTTCTTAAGAGAATATAGAATAAACTCTGATCTATTAATTCGTGAAAATAATAGAACGAAAATAGCCTTTATAAGATATAGAAGACTTTAGTATTTTTTACAAGGTTATTAGACAAATTATATTATAAAACCTAGTTCGAATAAATAAATATTTATAATATGTATTAAGTAAAAGGGAATTCCTAAGTTTGCTAAATATTATAGAATAAACTCTAATCTATTAAGTTGTTAAAATAATAGAAGAAAAACTGCCCTTATAAGATATAAGAGATTTCTATATTTTATATAAGTTTACTAGATAAATTATATTATAAAAACTAGTTAAAATAATTAAATCTTTATATTATATAATAGATAAAAGAGGGTTTCTAGCTTTAATTTATATTATAGAATAAACTCTATTCTATAAACGTATTGAAATAATAGAACGAAAATAGCTTTAATAAGATATAAGAGATTTTCGTTTTTTTTATAAGTTTATTAGATAAATTATATTACAAAAACTAGTTAAGATAAATCAATCTTTATATTATATATTAGATAAAAGGGAATTCAGACCTTTAATTAATGTTATAAAATAGACTCTATTGTTTTAAAGCTGCCTCTAAATTTCATTAAGCGAGAGCAGTTTACGCGAGAGGACAAACAAACAATACCAGGTTTGAATAAGGGTCAACATTTACCAACCGCTAGTATCACCTTCACTCCAAATTCACTCTAGATTCACTCTCTGAGCAAGGCGGCTGGCTGCTGCCTACGACATTCACCTACAGCGAGGCGGACGACGTATAAAAGCAGCTCAACCGCCGATCTACTTCTTTCCTTCTTGTCTTCGCGACAACAACCATTCTGGTACGTCTGCAGCCACCACCACTCCTATATTGACCATCAATCTTGCACCAACTAACTCTAAGAACACCAGAACATAACTACAATGGCGAAATCAAAGTCTTCCGCCGCAAAAAAGCGTCAGCGGGGTATCAAAACCCTTCTCAAAGAGTCAGGACCAATGACTTTGCAGACGCTTTGTTGGTGGAAACTAAACTCAATTCCGCCGAACCTCCTCCCAAACCACGTCCAAATTTTCACGAATGGTACCACTGGCGAGCAATTCCTCGCAGAGAGCTCTGCGCTCTCTCAATCCGACCTCGCCTACCTCCCCTTCTCAAAGAAACCCGACCGACGCACAATCACACGGGTATATAAGCAGGCGGAGTCAAACAGACTCACAAGACTTCCACCTGAGATTCTGCGGCTTATATACGACTCGATTGACCCCATGGAGGGGGGCGGGGGTGGTATTTTGGCGCAATTTGCGCTTTGCAAGGCGGTTTTCCCTCTTTTGGAGAGGTACTGGGACTCTCGAGGCCCAGAAAGCCTCCAATATGTACTCCGCTCGGTTATGTGTTCTTTGGATCCCCTCCCAACCATCTATACGAAGCATACTTCGGACCTCCATCCCCAGCCAAACGATTGGCGAGAATCCCACTCTTCCTGGGTCCTTGAGGGCAATCCCCTCCCCAATATGCTTCGCTACTATTCCGAGTTACGGGGATTACAGCTACCACGATACGGTGAGGAACGATGGGTTGAACAATTGAAAAACCAGGCCGAGAAGATGCTCGCGTACCATGTGAAGGAAGCCCACGGCGGTTACTCGCCAGAATTGATTCTTTCCTGCCTTTTCGGTACCGCGAACTCTCCTCCCTGCAACCTGGAAGCCCACTATCAAAGTGTCGTTCGGCAGGGAACCAGCAAATACATCGTCATCAATATCAACGTGGTGCCCGGATTGCAATTTCTGCCCAATGGCACATGTTCGGTCTACAACAATGAGCGGATCCTCCTGAGTGTTCGTGAGCTTTGCCGTATACAACGACTTCTAGGCTTAGCGAGCTTCATGACGGAGACGGGGCAGGGTCTTATGAGGCAATTGACTGCGTTTGATGGGGATTGGGGCAATTGGAAGCCCGTTGATGAATTTTGGGGCGATGTCTTCGAGGCAGCCGATGCGATCATCGAAAAATTACAGGATGCCTATATTCGCACCGGAGGATGGCAAATACGATGGATACCATAGAAATCATCATGCACTTGGGGCGGGAGCACTTCTTTCTTCGTTTCTTTTACTTGGGATTGGAGGGCAAAATTTGGGATCACAACATCATCATGCAAAATTGGGGTTGAGGCGTGTGGGGAAATGGAAGAGAGAAACATAGAAAGCAAAAGTTTTGGTGGGGTGTGTCAGGGAAGGCCATCATTTTTTCTTGTCAGTTGCTTGCTTTGGTCTGTTTTTCTTTCATGGAGGAGACTTGGATGATACATTTTTTTCAAAGGCGTAAAACACAAGCACATCTTTACTATGGTTGTGGAAAAAAATGCATAATTTCACATTCTAAGAAGCATTTGTTTGCAGTTGATGGCGTGAATACGGGTGTTTTCCGAACGATAATGGTGACATGGGTGAGCAGGTGTTACTCATAATGCTTTCGTTACTAGGTGAATCTTTGTGTGATGAGAGCTTTTTACTCCAATTCACTGCTTTCTCGTGTTTTTTGCATGCGGTACAAGGGGTAAATTAGCCGGAAACCCCCATTTATAGAATGTATAACCGGACTAGTGAAGCTGCGGCCCCATTCGCCTGTGAATAGGCTTGTTGGAGAACACTACACCTCTGAAGGGCGATTGTTCCTCCTGTGACCGTTACATCCTACCAAAGTGTATGATCTGATTTTAGCCAGCCCTGAATCAAAGAGCACCCATACTTTTCACAGTGGAAGTTGAGCTTATTTTGACTAACTGAAGGTGTATCCAAAATGGCTTTTATTCCCTTCTCCAATCATCAATACCCAACTAATACCCCTTCAGCGTTGCAAATAATTACTCAACAACTCGAGTACTGCTCAGAGTTACTCCATGTTGAGTGTGATTGAGTATGAGTAGTGGATTTGGTTAAGTTGAGTGAGCCTAAATTTCCACCCGAGCTGGGTCAAGTAGGTGCTAGCTACCACTCAACTCAACTCAACTCATTCCCAAAGCTGTGGCAACCTCTTCCAAACATCAACAAAGTCCCAAAGATAATATCAAAGGGGAAAAAGCTTAAGCGAAAAGGGATAGAGCAAAGGATCCTCACAATAGACGTTGCACCCAACAAGCACTCAAGAACACATTCACAAAATATAAATTGTAATTACCCCTCCACTCCTTTTCCTTGCACTAGTCTATGTAGCACTACCGTAAGCTCTAGCCAACCACACACTACTTTATCGCCATGACCAACTGCTCTCTAAACAAATGAAATACCAGTACCAAGGAGGAATTCCATACTTCCTTCTTCCAAATAAGTAATGCCCTAAAAAGGGGTGGTAAAAGAACATGGGTATCATATACTCATACAAGATCTCTCTCGCTCCCCTCTCTTCTCCCAAATAAGTATTTCTCTCTTTTCCGTACCTCAGCTCCGCAGCCCATGTCTCCCAAAGAGATATCCAACCAAATAAAAAAAAGAGAAGGAAAGAAAAGAAACACCAGCAATGCTCGTAGAACGAATGAGCAAGCAGGCAAGAATATTACCGTTCCCTAATGCACATCCCATACGCAATTCATTAACTCATTCATCACTCCCGCTCTCACTTCCTCTGCCACTACCCCCCGCAGAACTCGCCCCATTACTAAAATAGCTCTGATCGATCTTGAAGATCCACTCGACCTTCTCCCTCTCGCTCCTCGCCTTGAACAGCCATGAATTGTCCGTCCCGTAAACAGCGAAAACCTTTTCCTCGTCTCTCTCCACAGTTCTGCCTCTCCCCGCAAATCCATTCCGATTGGCATCGGTATCTCTGCGTAATAGTTTCGCAATCTGAGGTTGATGATCAACGCGACTATTTCGTAGAGGGACGACAGAAACTTCTTCTCCATCAGGAATCGAGTGGATATGTAGATATGGCCGCCGTAATTCGACGAATCGCTTCACCCACTTGGTACTATCGAGTGATGGGGTGAGGAGGTATCCGCCTTTGAGGATTTCGGAGTTTTTATGTACGAGTGAGATATTGGCTATGAGATTTGGCGAGGAAGGTTGAACGGGAGGAGGGGTGGCGACACCGTTGGACGGTGGCTCGACGTTAGATGGTCGGAGAATACGTGTTGATGGGTCGCGACATAAATTCCAAAGACCAAGATACTTGTTGAGAAGCTCTCGTTGGCGTTCCGTCAGTTCCACCTCTGGTTCGTTCTCGCCATTGGGAGATTCCACTGCATCTACTGGAACAAGATCCGGGAATGTTATATTATTGAGAATTGGCTTCGCCGCTTCGATATCTGCCAGTCTATGTTTTCTCCGTCTCGCAGCTATGTGATCCCGAATCAGGGATACACCTCGAGGTGCCCAGTTGATGAGACCCTCCTCCCCTTTGACATAATCATTCTGAGTATTCATGCGCCAGAGATCTCCAGCACGCTTGACGGGTGATGGCCGCACTGATATTGAGAAGATCCCACTGGTAGAATGAACAATGCGAACAGTCTGCCATAACGATGCGAACATTGAAGTGGAACGTACATATGAGCGAGAAAGAACCTGCGAACATACGTCAAGTGAGAAGGTCATTGGTGCTGCCAATTTCTCCGAGGTAACGTCCCATAGCAAGGACATCTGAGTCTTGTACTTGTCCGGTGTCACCCGGTCAAGGAGCAATGATGCGTGGGCGCTCGAGTCCCACTGGCCCACCAGAGTGACGTTGGTCGTGCCATTTGGATTTACTTTGATTTGTGGTTTGGAAGTAAGGTTGAGAAGAACATCTGGGCTAGGGGTACTCAGGTCTGGAGTCTTGCCAACATGGTCGACAAGTTGTATACGACCAACACGAAGGTTCGAAATTTCCTTCCAGGGCAAAGCTTCTCCAGAGCTGTGCGTTAAATTTACCAATATCCGGCGCTGTAAACCCTGATGAAGCTGAAAAGATCCTTTATCCAAATCACTGGTTTGGATGACCTCCACGGGAAGGTATTCACCAGTCTCGGCTAATTCAAGGATTTGTACTCTTGCAAAAACATCATGCTTTTCCTCGGTATAGAATTGCGACTCAGCAATACGAGCATTTCTTCTTTTCTTGCTAGCTCTGGGTGCATGATCTTGCATATCGTCCCAGCTGAGCAACTTGTCAAGATGCATTGACGAAACTTTTGCAAAGATTGCGACGCGCAGCGATACATCTGAAGGGCCAAACATTGGAACACTCATGCTGTGCACACTTTCGAATCGGATGGGACCTTCGTCAAAGTCTTTGATCATTTGCGTTGTCGTAACGCCTCCCTCCTCAGATATCCCAGGTAGGAAGAGTTGTGCATGGACTTCAGTGCCTTCCCGTTCAGCAAATCCAATCATATCATGCATCACAACGTTGAACTTCAAGGTACTTGATGGCGCCCTGGCGGATGAAGGCTCCAGAGATAACTTGATCATGCCGATTGCGTGCGAAGTGTAGGGCGAAAGAACGTCAAGCGTAAAGTCTTGTACCCTACTTTCAAATACAGCAGCGAGAGGTACATCCACATCCCCAATGTGTGTATACTGTGGCATACAAGTTTCCATAAAAGGGTTGTCCAGTCGAAAGTGTTGCATGTATTCAGGGCGGTCCATGTATTGATGCATTTGCCTCATCAATCTCACGCGGTCCTGAAGTTTCTGAAGACTCCATAGATGAACCACACTGCTCCTATAATCGATGACACGAACCCCAACACAAGGCTTGTTGGCACCTTCTAAGAAGAGGTCATCCCCCTCACCTGATATCCCATTAAGAACCATATCGTATGATGAGCATAAATCATGCCCAACGTCAACAATAGCAAATTGAAAGACCACGCTCTCATCCATCTCTTGACTCATTATTTGGGCCTCTTTGAGGTTGGCGGCAGATTGTAAAACTGCCTCAGCCATACGAACATATCTTTGACCACGCCAATGCTCAGCAAACTTTCTGGCAATCGCTATTTCCTCCTCGTTCAGTGGCTCAGGGCCCTCCGCCAGGACTTTTGATGGCGGCAGTGATAGCAAGCGTTCCTCAAATTGTTTACGTTGCGCCTCAAGTTGGACGAGCATATCTTTCTTGACTTCGCGTAGATTGTCTTCCATGCGAGCCTTTTCCTTTTTGATTTCCTCCACCTCGACGTTGGCAGCCTCGGCAGTTTTCAGCTGTTCTTGATATTCTTCTTTTTGTTTATCAAGTTGTACTTGCATTTCTTCTCTGACCTCTCGCATTCTATCCTCCACTTCGCCTTGTTTGGGGGTTGACGGAACAGTCAAGGCGGTATCAAGGGAGAAGTTATCCAAAGTCCCATTAGACAAATATTTCTCTCTTATAGGATATGAAGTAACGGAATCCATATCGTCCTCAATTTCTCGGTTGGCTCTCTCAGCTCGAGCTTTTTGCACGTCCTCAAACAAGATGTTTAACTCCTCGTCTGTTAGACCTGCAATCTTCTGATCGGCCCCTAGAATCGCCCCTGCTGCTTCACGACGAGCAAACGACCAATCTGAATCTCGACCACGCTGCAACGACATTGCAGACTCTGGGCGACTGCCCTCCCAGTCAGCTTCAGATATAGCTTTGCTAAAACTCCTATCATGTCCGGGCCTGGGACTAGGCGAGGGTGAAGCTTTGTCGTAGTCCTGTATTTGACTTGCGATGATGGAGTGTCGCAGTGAACTTTCGGCCCTCTCAGCTCGAGCTTCCATGGGATGATTGAACCTAAAAATGTGGAAGTCTCCCAAAATAACACGATAACCGCTTCGTAAACGTCGAGGTTCCACGATGCGTTTTCCATTCACCATGACCGCAGCACCTTCTCTTGGTACCAGCGTTACGACGTTGTCGGCATTTTCGAAAGTACAGTGCTCTTCCAATATTCGACTGCCATTTAGTCGGATTTCCGATGAGTTCTCAACTTTTGCATCCACATTTCCAACCGTGGTGGGACCAGGCTTCAAATTATATACCAAACATTCTGCCAAGAGGGGATCATCTGAAAGGTTGACCAAATGGGGCATTTTCTTCGGGGTGTGTAACCCTACGAAGCCCTTTTCGATACTGATACCTAAATCTTCCAAGGCTTGTTCTCGTTCTTTGTGGATTTCCTCGGTTTTTTGCAACTTTTGTTCCCACGTCTGATTGAGATCCGAGTACAGCTTCTCACTCTGGTTGAGTTGCTCAGCAATTTCGGCTTTGGAAACCTTCGTCACGGTTCCATCTGGTGCCACGATACTGACGATCTGTTTTTCCAATGGTGTGCCCTCGGCATACACCTCCTCCGCGGGACCTCCACCACCACCGCCACTCAGCTTTCCCCGGAGAGCCTCCAATTCTTCTTTCAACTCGCGAATCATTCTAGCATTAGCATCCTCGTTGACAACGGCGTGATTCTTGATTCTCTTGGCGCTGTCGGCGTATCTGAGTGTACTTAAAGTCTCGTCGAAATTGATGTCTGCCGGGCTAATGGCAGCAATCATTGCTGTCATACTATTTCCTCCCAAAGAGTCCTTTAACAGCCAAGTCAACACACTGTCTCGGTATGGCACTTGATTTGCGGCTTTTCCACCCTTCTTCTTCTTTCCATCTGACAAATCAGCTAATGCTGCAATAACTCGACCGAGTGTTGACAAAGATCTGTTAATCTCAGCTCCCTCCTTCAGCCGAGCTCCTGTCGCACCAGTTGAATTTGCTCGCTCGGACCCAGCAAGATCTACCAAACTAATCTTTGCAACCTTTTCCATGGCAAGATTCGTCTCTTTATCATGTTTCTTTTGTGTCAGGGTAAGGGTAAAAACGGCGTGACTTCGACTACTCGTTTCGTTCATGCTTGTCGCAGCGACTGTACGGGCCTTATTTCCCTCGTCCATCAAGTGCTCAATCTCGTTGAAACTGCTAACAACCAACTTTGCTAAATCTTCCACGTATGGTCCCGTAGATGGATGTTCTCTGACTTTGAGGTTCCCTTTTGTCGAAGGATTCAGTAAATCTCGCACCCTCTCATTGTAGATTTCCAAGTATGAGACTTCTACCGTGCACCGCCAACTGTTCTCCTTTTGCAAGTTCCCAATCCTTTCAAACATGTCCTGGCAAATTTTGGGAATAACACCGGCATCGGGACCATATCCCATCATTGAGTACGATTTTCCAGAACCTGTTTGTCCGTAGGCAAAAATACAATTGTTATATCCTTGAAAAGCATTGTCCAACAGCGGTTTCCCCAGATCTTCATGAAGATTCTCCTGCCCCGCATAATTCTCATCGGAACGGTTGAATGACCAGTAGGATTTGTCAAAGGCAAACGTTTTTGGCCCTGCGTCCTTGTTTGCTTTCGCGCCAGCTTTTGGATCGGCTTCATGTGGTGAGACCAGTACGGTCTGGTTGCCCTTCATTTGCACAATACATTTTGCTCCGCGATCAATTTCTGCCCACATATGTCAGCCCTGGCCTCAGACTATACATTCTTCTCGCCCGTGTCTTCGGAATTGCCCCGATCGCAAGAACACCACATACCTCTGCCATTGAACGGCCGACATCTCACTACCACCTTGATGTTTCCTGCGGCCATTTTTGCGTTTGTTCAAGGGAGATTCTGTGCGAGCCCCCTTTCCCCACTATCCCAATATACACACTTCGAGTCCAATACGGCTTTGACTCAGCGGCTGAGGGTTTCAAAGGATCGCACCATCGGGAGGGAGGGGGTTCTCCGTCTGCCTTCGTGGGGAGGTGGGCGATTGTATTCCAAGGACTATGTATATGCGCGGCCGTTTCCTGCGTAATGATGTTCTGATGGACAAGGTTCGTTTCTCGGCTTGGCTTCTGGTTTCCGGGATTTTTGTTGTATGGATGTATCGTTCTTCGCCGGCAATCTATTAGTTCAGGCCAGATGTCATGACGTGGTATGATTCGCGGGGGGTTCTGGTGCAAATGAATGTGGGTGAGGATTTGGGCGACTCAGTCCGGACTACGTTGACAAGCATTCGCGTCGTCCCTCTTTCCCGTCAATATTATTATTCATTCGCGTCTGGAGCCTCGCAAATGAATGTTTGGGCCCCCCCTGTCCAGCGCTGGTGTTTCCGAGGCTATGCCAGGGTTTAAGCTGTGAGGTGCAAACAGATCAGGGCGTGTGGTGAACCGCCACGGGGTGAATAGATCATCCCGTCAGCATGAAAGTGGAACTATGGCGTAATAGCGGCGACGAGATAAGGCAATATTAGGCTAGCGCATGACCATATCGCTCGCGTAGCGCCGCTACCGGCGTGCCTTTAGCGGGAACAGGATTGCCAATCCCGGGTTATCAAAGCTCTCAATGGACAAGAAAAGTCACAGTAAATAGGCTCGATCTTCGAACGCAGATCTGTTCGAACGAATAATTTATCATGAATTTGGAGAAACGGAGAATGACTTGAAAGTACTGCACTGAGTTATGATAGGAATGAATCCAAAATTGCGAACTATCAGATATCTAGAAAGATAGGAAATAGATTGTTTACGGTTGCTTCCCTTGTCCATCTCTAGCCAAGCTTTCTCCATCGTCATCCCATTATCTCGAAACATGAACCAACGGATTTCTTACAATACATTTTTCTTTTTTGACATTCTCTCTTGGGTGTTTACGATATCGTTCTGGCTTCTTTGTATTGTCGGAGTCTGAAGCAAGAGTTGAATCAAGAGTTACCACCGAACATTGGCACCATAAAGCAAACTCCACTAGTACTACGCAGAATTGTAACTTGAAAGATTTTACGTAGACAAAAGGCAATTTTGTTACGTGCTAGGAAAAATAGAACTGGCATCTTCTGATGTTTCCTGCCATGATTTCGCGTTCATGACAGACTGGGTTGTATTGCCACGTAATATTCATATCAAACGCCAGACACATCATAGATATCATATTAAATATCCATTTGCAGATGGATCGGGCCAAGAGACTCGAGAGTGTAAGAGAGGGGATATGAGAACGGGAAAAAGTAACAGATGGCTAGCAGAGAGTACTTCACTCCCAATCATACAATTAAGCGAACTCAGCGAGCAGTCAAATAGGTATGAGCGCTTGTCTGAAACCAGGAAAACAAATTAGAGAACAGAGATATTGAAATGAGAGCGAATGTAAGGGCAAACATATAGATTCAAGAGTTTGATTTCTTGAAGCATGCTTTCTATTCCATTACTGAGTAGAGCCCAACTCTCTTTCTCCTACCAACATGCCCCTACAAATAAGCAAACTATTCTGAACATGAAATGCAGACTATCAGATATCATCAAGATACACTTCATAACCACCGATAGCTAAACCTTCCAGTCTCCTAGCTAAAAGGACCTATAGACTGATATCAGTGTTTGGAAAAGTCTCTACAATGGTGAGCTTCTACACTCTCGCATCATACACACAATCACACATCTGGAACTTGTAATAAAAAGATTAATCAGAGTTCTTTTGAGAAACGGTGGTCACGGCAAGGAACGGCGATATAGAGACGGCTATTACTCCATTGAAAATAAGGTCATGTCATAAGGGACACTTCATAGTACTATCACGGAACAAAAGGTCCTGATATAGTATCGAAAATGAAGTGTGATAAATCGAAGATAGCAAGTAAAACTATCTTAGAAAGCATATGTAAACAGATTACTCTTCGACATATCGTCGTATTTAACTTTTGCTTCAGTTACTCGATACTACATGCTCTCCTTCTCACGCTCTTCTCCTACATGGCTTTCAATTTAATCGAAATCGCTACCGCTAAATGGGCAATGTGTCAATGGCGAATACTAGGTCCATTAAAATGCCACATCATTCTGGTCTCAGGCTTTCTTACACCACACTCCACAGTAGTACTAGTTGACTCACTATTACGTACAATAGTGACACAGTCAACTCGGCTACTAGATAAAAAAACTGAGTTACTATACTAAGTGAAAGAAGGGGGGAATACAAAGTCATCACGTGTACAGCTCCTTCCCCCACTTTTTGGCTGCTACTCGCTTCTGAAACAATCTCAAGGTCATCATCACCTTCCAACTCTACAACTCCCCCAACTTCGTCTTTCAACTATCATTTCAAATCATGACAGTCCCAATACCCAATAACCAATCCTCTCTCCCGACTCCCGACTCCACAGCCTCATACTGGCACCGCTCTCCATCCAAGAAACTCCTCGGTCATAGGACCACTCCTTCCCTTCCTACAAAGGCAGATCTCGTGATTGTAGGAAGTGGGATCGCGGGTGCATCCGCGGCTCATTTTCTTTATCAAAATGATGCGGGTAAAGATCTTGATGTAGTGATGTTGGAAGCTAGGGAAGCATGTTGGGGTGCGACGGGTCGTGTGAGTCTACATCCCATCCATCCAATCAAAAGATAATGAAAATAAGTGAGAAGAGGAGGGCTGACAAAACACAGAATGGGGGTCACTGTCAGCCAATGGTTTTTGGCTCGCCACCTGATATTGCGGCTTTTGAACTACGGAATTATGCAGTGCTTAAGAAGATGATTGAGGAAAATGGCATTGAGTGTGAATGGAAATCTGTGAGAGGTTGTCATGCGTATTCCGATGTTAACATGTTTGAAAAGGACATCAAGCATTTGGAAGTTCTGCAACAAGACGCCCCCGACCTGGCGAAGCAAGTGACGGTTGTCACCAAGGAGTCCACGAATCCGTCACTTGAAGATCTGCGAGTCTCAACAGCAGTAGGAGCTTTCGTTCAGGAAAACGCTGCGTCGTTATGGCCTTACAAACTCGTCTGCTGGATGCTGGAGAATCTTCTCTTCAACTCGGAAGCAAAACTCAATTTGCAAACCAAAACACCAGTAACACGTCTTCAAAAGGTTCAAGATGGATCTTGGATCGTTCACACAGACCGAGGAATGATCGCAGCGAAAAAGGTGCTGTTAACGACAAATGCATATACCTCCCATCTTCTTCCCCAGTTTAGCGACCTCATCGTCCCAGTACAGGGAGAAATGAGTGCCCTTCTCCCACCAAGCGCCATGAGTCCCAAGTCCTCCATGCATAAGCCTCTACAACATAGCTACGGTTTCATGGGATATGATAATGCGATGATGATTTATACGTCCGATTACCTTGTCCAACGACCCTTTTCCTCATCTTCCTCAGATGTGGAAAGAGGTGGTGAACTGATGTTTGGAGGGGGGCGTCAATTAGGTGCACAGGCGGGAATTGGCATCTCAGACGATTCTTTTATTTCGGAGCCTGTTGCGAGTTATCTGAGACGGGAACTTGTCAGTGCTCTGGACTTGCAGACTGGGCCGGAGGTAAGTGAATTGGAGGCTACATATGAATGGAGTGGGATTATGGGGTATAGTCGTGATGGGAGACCGTGGGTTGGAGAAGTGAGTGAGGAGTTGGGTGGAGGAGAGGGGTTGTTTTTATGTGCTGGCTTTACTGGACATGGGATGCCGAATGCGTGTCTGAGTGCGAAGGGCGCTGTGGACCTGATGTTGGGGAAGGAGGAGGTTGATGTACCGAATTCTGATAGGATCAGTGCGGCGAGGCTGTTGGGGGTTAGAGGGGGTGATGAGGTGGGGGTCAAGGATATGAAGGGCTTTTATGTTTGATGTTTCTACTCTTTCCTCAGAATGAGACCGAGTTGGTGCATTATTGACCTCTGCAATTCGAGTACCTATACCTTTTTCGTTCACCAAGTGCAAGATAAGTTGATAGGAATGAAGATATACCCCGGCCGCCGCACACGCGTACTGTGTGAAGCTACCCCTGTCCTCGGCCAAGGGGATGTCGTCACCCAAGCTTTCCACCAGGCTCCCAGCATATCTTGATTCTCAACCCAACAACACCACAGAATTCCATCGCAGAATTCCAAGCCATTCAAAATGAAGGCAGTAATAGCCGTGCCTATTACTGTGGCCATGGTCTACAGATCATGGTCCCATAAATCCCTTACACCAGCCGGAATCGTTGCAGCAGTTTTCACAGCCGTTGCCCACGCTGTGCATCCGTGGAATCTGCCATTTGCGCTTCTGATCGTCTTTTTTCTTGCTGGCACAAGAGTCACGAAGGTATGGGGTCGCATAGATTGGGCGCATGGATTGGGCTAATAGTTGCCAGGTGAAGCATGATATCAAGGCCAAACTTACTATGCAGGCCTCTGGGAATGCAGGCGGGGAGGGAGCTAGGACACATATACAAGGTACATATCCCGTCGCATACAATATGTACATTAAGTTCATATTCAGTTTCTAATTTTGTGTCTGCTACCTATAGTTCTTGCAAATTCTGGAGTCGCATCCGTCCTCACTCTCCTCCACGCCTACCAACTCCGTCAGCGCGAACTCAACCACGTACCTACGGAAGCATGCTACTCATGGCAAGGGGATCTCTTGGTCGTGGGGATAATCGCGAATTATGCCGCAGTCGCTGCGGATACATTTAGTTCCGAGCTTGGGATTCTCTCAAAAAGTAAACCACGCCTTATTACATCCCTCACACTACGACAGGTGCCTCCAGGAACAAATGGGGGCGTAACGCTTGGGGGCCTTGCTGCGGGGTTACTTGGGTCTCTCGTTATTGTCACTACTTCTGTTGCGCTAATTCCCTTTTGTCCGCCTTCTATGCCTACGTACGGATGGAATTTGATGAAGAGACAGAGATTCTCGTTTGCTATGATTTTATGGGGGGCTTTGGGAAGTTTACTGGACAGCTTCTTAGGTGGATGGTTTCAGAGAAGTGTCGTCGATACGAGAACTGGACGTATCGTTGAGGGAGAGGGTGGAAAGACTGTTTTGGTTTCCAAATCTGGTCCGAGCAGCATGCATTACAAGAAGCGAGCAGAAGTGAAGAGAAATCTTCTTCACGGAGAAGGGAAGAACTCCGTTCCAACACAAACCATTGAAGAAGATCTAGATAAGAAGATGGGAGACCCGGATCGTTATGATGCCTCCAAGAAATGGCGAGAGCCAACTTTTGGCGACGAGAAACCAAGTCGGGTTGTTGAGAGTGGTCTTTTTGGGATCCTTGACAACAACGAAGTCAATTTTCTCATGGCCTTGACAATGAGTCTTGGGGCCATGGGGATAGCAAGTTGGTTTTGGAAGGTTCCTATGAGCAGTATATTACCAGTGTAATTTATTTGCTAAGTACAAAAGCAGTATTCTAATCAAAATTTTATATTTCCAAAAACACGAGAGAGAACGAACCAAACCATGCCCATCTCCTTCTCTAACCTTTTAATATCTCACATAGGAACAGGTGTACCCTCCGGACTCGAAATCTCCTGCCAAAAATGCGTCAAAACCAACTTCGCATACGGCAGTCTCTCCCGAGTAGGGCCCTTATTATTTCTCTTGTACAACTCATCAACCCAAACGCTGACATCATTCTTTAGTTTTTCCGGTACACTCAGATTGCCTAACAGCAAATTCGCGTTGCTGAATGCGTCCAGAGCCTCTGTAGGTTTGTACGCATACCAAAGCGCATATCCCAACCAGTAGAAGGCTCTGCCTCTCCCTTCGGTATTTTGCTCCAGTACGGGAAGCGCTCTGGCTATCTCAAGAGCTTGCCGAGCGGCACGAATGGCTACTCTTGCGTCGCCTGCGGCGTAGCCTCGGAGGGCGCGGGACACTCGTATGTTATTGATTCCGCTCTTGCAGCGCATGATGGCGAATTCGAAATTGAGTGTTGTCGCGGGGCCGAATTCTGAGATGTCGACTTCGCCTGTCAGGTCCTCTGTGTTGCTTGTTTAGTATGTTTCCTTACTCGTTTCTTTTAGGGGGTAGGGGTTCTCACGGTCGTTTAGTTCTATGTAATCTGGCAGCTCGAAGTCGTATTCTGGAGGTGCATTAGGATCCCCTCCTGGAGGCTGTCCTGCACTTGGTTGTTTCCTGGCATCGCTGAGAGCTGCTTCCAGGGCGTTAACTTCTTTTCGCAATAGAGCCTTTTCATTTTGGCATTTCAAATCGGCTTTTCTCATCTGGACTTTCAACTGGGCCGTTGCGTCGCTATCGGGCATTGTGTCATCCCTCGCAGCTTCCAGATCCTCCTCCAACTCCAAAATCGTATCGCGTTGTTTATTTCTCTCCGTGGCCAGCTGAATGAGTTTCGTCTTCAACGGCTCCAACTGCCCTGAAAGCGTCCTCACACTGCCCGACAAATAAGAAACTCTCTCCTCGCTCCTGCGCAAGTCTTTCTTCAGCTTCTCAATGTTATCTTTCTCTGGATCCTGGGCCTTGAACGCAGCAAGTTCTTCTTCAAGCGCCTTGACTTTCTCTTCATATTGGTCGATCACTCCTTGTTCATTGGCGAGCAACGCTTGGTTGATGTCTGCGATCTTAGCGTATTCCTCCGAGTAGGTCTTGTTCAGTGCGACAAGCTCCATATTCTCGGCTACGAGGTCGATTTGGTGCGATAAGAGGGAGTCCATAGCAGAATTGGCGAGGGTTATGCATTCTCTGTCGGGGTTTTTGCGGGCGAAGTCGCGCCAGGCTGTCATTTCTGGGGTTGCCTGGAGGGGATTTCTTGTTAGCATTTCTCTTTTCGTTCTACGCTTCTTTTGGTACTGTTTTGAGTTTCAGGGGTTGGAAATTAGCCGAGATGAACTTACAGGAAGCTGAGAAGCTGTAAGCAAAGACTGCGGCCTCTTCTTCCTCGCTCCCTCCTTTTGCACTCGTTCCTTTTCCGTCCTCTCCATCCCTACTTCGGGTGGAGTCCTTGGTCTCACAATATCATCATCACGGCCCATCACTAGACCTCTGGGGCCCGTCTTGGACGGTGCCGTAGCAGGTGGTGGTTCGAAAGTATCTCCTTTCTTCTTACGGCCTGTTTGGGTAGTGCTCTTTGGTGTGTCTGGTTTCTTACCACCAGATCCAGCAGTTCCAGCCGAAGCAGCCGCCTCTCGCTCTTTCGGCGGTGTTCTTGGACGTGTATCGTCGTCTTGAGTTCCCACGACTGGAACAGTGACGCCCCCTGAATAAGGACCCTTGGTACTGGTTGCTGGAGCGAAACCACCATCGTCACCACCAACCTTCTCTTTCTCTTTGCTATTTTCTTCTGCTATTGGTGTGAGTTTCTTTGGTGATGCTGGTCCCGTTGATGATCGCGTGGGCGACTGAATGGGCGACTGAATGGGCGATTGAACGGGCGTTCGAACGGGTGTTCCCAAAAAGAATACCGGTGAAGGGGACCGGGAGAAATCACGGTCATCGTCTCGGCCCAGGACTGGGGCGTCGAGGATGTGTTGTGGTATTTTGCCGTCTACTAGGTCGGTGCCGGGCATGTATGGGTAGGCTTCGAAGATGGGGTTGAATTTTGGTTTAATGGGCTTCTTGGGGGTAGGAGCGACTGGTTCCTTTCCTTTGCCCTTGTCTTTCTTCGAGGACAAGGGTTCATCTGAGCTCTCCATTGGCTTTTCTGGAGTTACGTTTTGGGCTGTAAGTTGTGGCAAGTCTGGCATTGCAGAGGGCTTTTCGGGTGATGACTTGGCTAGTGAGGGGTTACTTCCAGGATCGTCGGAGGGGTCATCATCACCCATCGTATCTTTGGGCTTGAGATCTATTGGCCCCCCTGCCTTCGGATCGTCATCATGATCATCATCAGAAGAAGAAGAACTATCTCCACTGTTAGGTTCCTCCGCCCAAGCTTTGTAGCGCGTCCTCAAAGGTGTTCGGGGTGCCACATCTTTACCATCCCCCAGTACCGGGATATCAACTCCTGTACCATATGGACCCTTAGTACTGGTGGGTTTAGCGAAGTTGTCTCCGTACACAGGTTTCTTGCCAGCCGACTTGGATCCCGACGGGCCCGCTTTAGGAGTTTTTGGTGTTGGCTTTGCAAAGACATATTCTTCACCAGGTGAGGTCGATGCTGCGGCCTTGTCAGCTTCAGCTTTCTTCTCTTCTGCTCGGACTTTTGCCGCAAAGGCTTTCAGTCTGTCATCAAAGCTTGGAGCATCTGGTCTCTCCATTACTGGTTCCCAGATGTCAGCAACATTGCCATAGGCGTACGGACCTTTTGTACTCGATGGGGGTGCGAACAACGAGGTATCTAGCCCCATACTTTTGGCTTCCTCTTCGCTCAGTGTCTGTCCTGGTGGTAGCTCTGGAGGCCACTTTCTGAAATCTCCACCCGACGTATCGGGGGATTTGGGGGACTCTGTATGGCCAGCAACAGGCTTGCGAGTTGATGGACCTGCCACTGGACTTGTCTTCTTTGGATCCTCAGGCGATTTACTCTTCGACGATTTGCTCTCACTGCTATCCTCGTCATCCTTATCATCCAGGTCACTAAAGTTCTCCGGCAACCTTTCTCCCTCCACATTCTCAAGTCCTTCCGTCGCAACTAGATCCTGAATTTCTCGCATCTCTGAGGAGGTTACCGAAGCACTGGACCTTTCTTCGTCTCCGCCGCCTCCACTGATATCGTCCGCTGAGCTGAAAACTACCTTCTTTGTGGTTTTAGATATCGGGGTGTTTTTTGTTTTACTTGATTGCCCGGTTTCGGTGTCGGATCCCGGGTTTGAGGGCGCGGGAGAGGGATTATTGGAGTTGGGGTTGAGCTTCTTGCCTCCCTGGCCACGTCTTCCCTTCTTTTTTGGCATTTTGATTTTCGGCGTTTTCCAATTGACAACCTGCGGGAACGGTCTGGCTGTAAGTTTGGGCTCAAATTGTAGAGCAGATTGTTGAGAATCGTGTTTACTCGGCCTGCTCGTCTAATCAGGGGCTAGGCTTGGCTTGCTTCGGTTAAGTCGTGGATTGATGAAGATGAGAAAAGAACAACCCAGAATCAGCGCAAGTATATACTCTTTCCTAATCTTCAAAATTTAGTATGCTATACTTTTTTTTTCGAGCTCGAGACCTTTTTTTCGTGGTCGTTGGATCGGAATTTCTTTGTTTGTTTCGGGGGGTGCCCGCATCTGGGACAAGTGGATAAAGGGGGGTTTTGGATGGAAACGTCGAGATTTCAGATACGCTTTGTTATTTTAAAGCATGAAAGTCAATGCAATTCAGTTTTCTTTTCAACAGGTGGTCAATGGTTTGTTTCGGTGTTGGGGGAGGGTTTGGATGTGGTTGTTGGATTTGGCATGTTTTGAGCGAGTTTTTCCACTGTCTTATCTTTCTCCTTTTCTCTATGAATCTTTTCACCGCCAGATTTTGGCGAAACACATACTAGAGGATATTTCATTGATTAACCCTGAGAGGTGTCTTGCCTTCATTAACCCTTCGTGGCTGTCACAGAGTTCCTACAACACTGGAGGCAGGCCACGATGTTTGAGCCTTTGTTCGACAATAGCCGCTTGTCAAGATAGGATATTTTTACATTTTGTTGCACATCGCAATTTGTGAAACATTTGCAACAAATAACCTCAGGGGGTTACTGTAAGCTTTGTGGGAACGTGGGTTTATTCTTTGTTTGGGAAGGAAGTGAAGGGAGTGGTGATGATTTGCTTTGTTGTGTAAGCGAGAAGATCGCCAAGGATATTTTGTGGCTTGGTCTGGATTACGATCATTGGAAGATTGGGTCTCATAGTATTCTCGTTCAACTTAAGGAGTTCGTGATGCTAGCACGAAGTGGAGAATGTTATCACAGTGCTACAAGTAAGCCGCTGCCTTTTTGCGACCTTGACTCAGACATTTATATTATTTATCTCACCGTTGCTAAGGACTCCACAGCGGCGACCATACCAACTCCAAACATGCCGCCTTATCCAACTCCCTTAAACCCATATGCTGTCTCACCAATGAACTCCTTGCCATCCTCTCTAAATGTCCCATCCTCTCTTCCCAACCCAATATCGGTATTTCATCAGCCAATTCAAAAGCCATCACCGCTTCTTCCCACCTATGCAGTCTACTCAGACAAATCCCAATATACAACCGACACTTACATATCATATAAAACATCTGCGTCGAATCCGCAATCTTAAACGCTTCCACAGCATCATGCAGCGCAGTTTTCGCCCGACCCACGACGATATGACAACAGCAGCGGATTAACCACAGGTTGATTCTCTCCACAATTCTATGAAGGGACTTTCCCTCCTGAAGCCAAGCTTTAGGCTTCGCTACCGGAACGCGGAGGTAATGCGAATGTCCTTGTTTTCCTTCTTCCTCCTTAAATCCAGATAAATATCTCTTCACCGTCCTCACACAAGCGGGATAATCCTCCTCCCCAAGTAAATACTGCGCTTCCCACAAAACATCCCCTTCCTCACACCAGATTTGAAACCACAACCCATCAGCTGTCCATACCTCCTCCCCCTCTTCCAACGCTTCCTCCCGAAACCGCCGTGCGTAGAAATACTTCACCGCTTTCCAGGGGTACGTGTAAGATTTCGTCGCTTGTAACGTGGGATCCACCGAACTGCGTCTTCGTCTTCCTGTTAAAAGCTGGGTTTGCGTATCTTCGGGCGCGGGACTTATCACGAATTGGATTCCGGGTGTGTTGTTGTTGTTTAGAATTCGTAGGCTTCGGNCTGTTGCGTGCGGGACGGGTTGTGGGTCTTCGGGGTAGTCTTGGGGAGCCTTCGGAGGATCTTCGTCGGCTTTCGTTGACTTTTAGGACGGTTTGTCGGAGTTTTGACATAGAGGGTTTTGTGCGGGTATAGTCTTGCGAGACTCCGCTTCACGTATCAAGTGTTCAATTTCTGGTAGTAGCTGGAATCAGGGATTGAGAATGAATTTCAGATGATACAAGATGCATAGCGACAAGAAAACTGGTTATTGGAAAGATGGAATTTGAGAGAAAATTCAGTTCATACCCCAAGTAGATTTACAGGCATATTTACTGATGTTTCTTTGTGGTTTATCCTCATCTGGATTTTCCAACAAAGAGAAAGAATCAGGCCTCGGGTGTCGAGGCGGAGCTTTTCCCGACCATCTATAAGTAGGCAAAAGGGTTCTGGGGATTGCATATTGATGGGCTGTGAGATCAAAGTCAGTAGTAAATGACATCCCAATCTAGCAAGAAATTGAAGGCTGAACGCGAATTCAGGAATGTTTACATCACGTGACCTACCCACACTCGATACCCAATCCTCCTAACAGCTGTACTGAAAGATACCTCGCGAATTGGAATCAGTAGCGTCCTAAAGTCTAGATCATTCTAGATTTGAGATACAAAATATCATCTGGTGCACCTGCAACTGTTAGTAACAAGGTGACAATTTCATGTAGAAGATTTGGTCGCTTACAGTAGCTTCACACCATCTTCTGTTTGCTTCGCTTAGCTACGGATTTTAGTCAGGGAAAGCCAAGTGATGCATGTATCATGTCACAAATATAAGCAAAGGGATCGCTGACCTCTAAATTATGACGATGAAAGCCATACGGAACAAATGAACAGATGAGCTAAGGGGTATTAAACCCCCTTGAACAAGACCAAACCCATCAGTAAACAACCATTTTCAAAAAGCACAAAACATCCTCTTTGGCACCAAAATCCATTTCTGTTATCAACAATCGACGCTCTAAGCACAGATTACAGCCTTTTAAAACTTTCATAATCAATCAAATACTACCAAAGTACAACTATAACAACAATGACAGGACAAAGCGCCAGATCCCGCAAACGCAACTCCCGCCCAACCACAACCACCAAACCACGCCTCCAAAACCCCTCCAGCAAACCCCCTCCAATGTTCCAGGCACGAGTCCCACATTGGGAACGAGAAGGGTTTACCTCCAGCGAGCGATTCTGCGTGAATGGAATCAACATCGAAGAAGAGCGCGAAAAAGCCTCGCAGGAACAAAAACAACGCGAGAAATTCGAGCGCGCACAGCGACGAAGAGACGCTCGAGAACGGACCCGGAAGCTCGCCACAGGTGAGGAATTTATCGCTGATATTCAGGCTTGGCGAGTCAACTCCTTGAGGTTCTTAAGCGATAGAAGTGGAGAGGAGGGGTTTCCTAGACTGCCTACATTGAAGGATTATGGTCGTGAGGAGTGTCCTTCTACCAAGTGTATTCGGGGTGCGAAGTTGGATGTTTGTCACCATGATGTTGATATGATTTTTCGGAGGATGGATTTTCCATTGGAGATGCCGTATGATGGGTTTTTGAAGAAGGAAAGGTTGAGGTGGCATCCGGATCGTTTCTCCACTCGTCTTAAGTTTCAAGATGAGGCGAAGGAGTTTTTCCAATTGCTGCAGAAACTCATTGATGACAAGTGATTGGTGGAGGAGGAAGAGGGGGGAGACAAGGATTTAAAAGTGGAAAGGAAATTTCCCATTTGTATCCCTCCTTTGCATGTTTACTCTCGAATCAAAGCCTTAAGCAAATAACACAAATATATTATATGAAATCGAACGAACTCAAGTTTAACATTTTCTATGCACTGAGAAAAGTGAAGAAGTTAAGAATAAAAAATCAAGGCGGCGTAACAAAACACAAAGAAAGATCATTTATAAGCTCTGATTAGCGAAGAAAACAAAAAGACTACTACTAAAGCCTTGCCAAACATGACTCTATCTGTTGTCTTACAATATTATACTTTAGTAACGACGTTACTACTACGCTTTTTCAGGGATAAGGTTAGTTACTCGTTTATATTTACGGTAATTGACTTAGATACCCCCATATATATTATAAATACCTGAGATACTCCTAAAATAATTCGCCTATGACTAAGATACCCCTCAAATTGTACCCCTTAAATTCAGGGGTATTTCAGTCAATTTTATAGTGAATTTCGTAGAAGTACTACAAGTGATTAAGGTGAATTAGATATTATTCTAAGTCGAAGTCTCTATTCACCTAGGATTTTACCCCGCACCCCTAGCACGTACAATTACTACAGCTAGGGATTTTTAATTTAGACAATACTACTTAGGACGACAATATATCGCTTAAGAGGGTATCGCTCAGGAAGAGGGTATCGCTCAGGAACAAGCAATTAAGGCTATTTCAAGTGGAACTACGAACAAAAAGCGAAAGAAAAAGGATTAAAGTCAAACACCACCAAAATCGACGAGAACTAGTTTACAAAGTTATATGTAGCTAGTACTAGGCTGCTCTTTACTTTGTTCATTATTCTTTGCCTGTATTCCTATAGTAATCTGAAGAACAGCGAGAATATTAATTTTAAATCCAACTAAAATTGACTACTATACCCTCGTTTTACGATCGAGATACCCTTGAATTGAGGGGGTACGATTTAAGGGGTATCTCAGTCAATTACCGATATAACGGTAATTGACTGATCGTGAATCCGGTTTAAAAATCTGGAGATGAGCACTTAAAATAAGTACCAATAAGAAACTAACCTCCAAATGTTGCTATTACAAGACATCTGGTCGTTATACTGCATTTGAGATGGTCACTATTCTGTACACACTATTCAAAGCCATTGTGCCTGTCGGTCCACCTAGTACTCGTAAAGAGAAGTGAATCACTGCATTTATCCAAGTACCACGCTAAGCTAGCTACAAGGTTGATTGTTGTATGACTTCCAGTATATTTGAGTATGGTAAATTAATGAAAGGGAATGACCGCATCTTTTACAATATAAGTTAAAATGTCTAGAAACGGAGCTCGTCCTAAGGTCCGAGAATTGGTGAGCTCCAAACTTGCCTCTTTAGTGGAGAACAGGCACCACTGTCCACGTCTGCTGAGCAAAAGCCAACGTTCCTTGACGACGATGGGCCTCAGGATCAACATAAACTTTCACATTCAAAGTATCCCTCCCCAAATTGTATACCCGGAAAACCACATATATCCTGTTTGTAGCATTGCCTCCTTGCAATTCCATTTCTTGCATCTTAGATAGTCAGTCAACTTACTGAAACGGATGATGTTGAGTGCTCGAACCTACCAAACTATACTGGTTATTGCTCATAAAAAAGCGATCATTGCAGTTGCCGGTGGTTGTCTTAACCTCAATAAAGTACTCCGGACACTTCCCAGCCCAGATGTCTCCGTTGAGATAACCTGTGCTAATTAGGCGCATAGTTAGAACGCTCTCTCTGTCGACGTATCTGATATCCGACGTCTCCCGTCTTCCAGGCCAAGGCAAATTTTCCGAGTAATCGGGATGAATTAGTATATGGCTGTTTATTGTACTCGTCCAGTTACTCCAACCAAAAGATGGGGACAGAAAGTTTGCGAGAAGTTCATAAACCTAGAATACAATATTCAGTAGGTGGAGATAGTAGTTAGGTGGCCTAGAAATACTTACAAAAAGTTCTCCAGCTGCTCCAATTTGGACATCGTGGTTCATTTGTCCTTGAGATCGAACGCCAAATGCATCATTATGAATATGACCAGGATGAAACTGTCCAGGTCCCGATATGGCTGCATTGCGGTCTGGGATTGAAGCCCGACGAGCAATCTGGATGACATTATTGAGTAGATCTCCATACGCGGTACGCGCAAATTCGTTTCGTTCTGGAATTGCTGCACTGACGCTTCTAGTCGAAATTTGTATCCGTTCATCTTGGCCTGAATTTCTCGATGATGGGGTAACTGGGTCCTCTTAGAATTCCCCAGACGCAGAATCTGAGTGCTCGATATTCCCCTGAATACTTTCTTCTTCGTCCTCATCTTGGTCTTCATATATACTTTCGATATCGCTTGTGTAGGGTGCTTCTAGGCCCGGGATCATTCCAATCCCATCCATTTCCATAAGTCATCTAATATGGAAATTCTGCCGTTCAGAACGTGACCGATAATCTCACCAGCCGAAAAATCTATTTCAAATAGTGAAGCTAGAGCATTTGGTAGTTCTCTCATGTAACAGATCTCCTTTCTATTTCGACTGCGAGGAACGAATATTTGCCATCCATTACCGTGTTCCTGAATATGAACATGCCCAGTATTCAGTGTTATTGGACCAATGATTTCGCCATCTTGGTATCGAATGGTGTACTCGGTTGATATGGCTTCCGTTCTCGAAACTGAGGTATCCAAAAGTCGTTGGTACAAGTTTTGATAGTTTCCCTGAACTACAAGTGGAGTTCGGTTCGAAACAGCGCATCTGTGGCTTATCATCAGTAGGTTACCTTTAGGCCCAAGCTGTTTGCTTACCGAACTAGATAAGGTGCTCTTCTAGCAAAGTTTTGGGTCAACACTGGATCCACAACTCCCTCATCGCTGCAAGCTGTTTGTTCGACACACAGCCATGATAGATCATTATCCCTCAATTCCAATGCATTCAAGAAAGGAGCAAGACTTCGCACTTCTTCCAAAGTGAAATCTAGGAGTCCGGTATGGGGCCTGAAGATTTCCGCCAATTTAGTGCGATCAATGATACAGAAATTACTCTCACGGCTTTGTAGTGTTATTGAGCCAGAGCTTTTTACAGGAAGGAAACTGATGTCCCTAAGTGATGATAGATCATCCATCTGTGGGTTCATTGCATTGATGGCAACTATCATACTTTTGATAGCGGTTACTGAAGGTTGACCCTCTGCCAAGGAGATAAGTCCTCCGACAAGGGAACCTATTGAAGCGGGAGATACTCCAAGTTCGTCCTGAAAGAAGTCTCGGAGAGACTCGGGATAGAATGGATGGAGGATCGCATTGTCTGGGACAGGTACAGGACTGGTCCAGAGACATTCAGACGGTGCAAACCAAAAAGGCTCCTGTGGAGCGTACACCAAACATTCCCTCTCACATATAGTTCTAATAAATCCAATTAGAAAACCTTCCTAGTCACTACCTGCAAAACTTACAGGAGCAGCGCCGAATCTTCGTCACTTAATATGCTGAGACTGAGAAGCTTGTAGAGGTCAAGGACCTTTCTTTCCACATTTGGACTGATAATATTGCTTCTTTTCAGCTCCAGTAGAGTAGCATGATAGTCAGTCCAGTTCGCGTTCCTAATACTCAGGATGTTGGTAAATAACATTCTGATTTTCTCACTATTTCGATATGCACTAGCAGTAGCAAGCGTGATCTTTTCAAGCAAATTTTCAGGCCCTCTCCACAAGCACATTTCTACTTCAAGCCAACTTCCGGAAGTTAACCCAGGTAGAAATGACTGAGGGTGCAAAATCAAATTATCTTGTTCAAAAGCTCGTCTGTTTTCGGTCAGTGTGTTATTGCCACAATATATCAAGTGGTGATCTTTGACTCACATTACCATCGGTTTATTGTCACTCGTCACATATTGCAAGCACTAAAAGAAAGGCTTGTTATTAGTTTTTATTTTATATTTTACTAGCTAGCTTTAAGTACTTATAACTTGCCCACATACGAGAACCACTCCTAATTCTAGGCTAGTATATCTAGCTAATTAGGAGGCTCGATTTATAGAAAGTAAGCTATTAGTACCCTCGGCTACGCACCCCTTTCGGGGGTAGTAAGAACTAAAACTAGGTCTAAAAACATACTAAAATCCTACTAAATCGTAAGGCGAGCTTTCTAGCGAGGGGATCGTAGGTAGGACAAAAAAGAGCTTTAAAATTTAATATATAATAAAGTAGTAGTATTAATAGAGGAACTATAATATACTAGGAGGGTAGAGTTATATACTCCTTCCTAGCTAAGTAAGTATATCTTTCTTATTTACTATAAACCCTTACTATTTATTATTACTTATTATATATTATAAGTACTAAAAGAAAGGCTTATTATTAGTTTTTATTTTATATTTTACTAGCTAGCTTTAAGTACTTATAACTTACCTATATNAAAGGCTTGATTTATAGAAAGTAAGCTATTAGTACCCTCGGCCGTATTAAGCGGAGTAAAAGGAAGTAGCTATAAAAAATAATACTAAAAGAACTAACTAATAAAATAAAATAAATTAGGGCCGACCCTAAAGGAACCTCCTACTTAATAGATACCGATTTGCAATACTAAGCCTAAAATATCCTTTATATACGTCTAAAGACTACCTACTAAGACGTTAAATATTGTCCTTAGATAGGCCTATATCGTAAGCCCTCTAGGCCGCGCTACGCCTAGGACTATAACCTAAATAACCCTTAGGATTACGTACGCCGATACTCTAAAGGCAATTACAAAGTATACTAACGTAAAACTCCCTAGTAAATAGTCCTTGTTTTATATAAAAAAGTAGCGCTATAGGAGGTTATAGATTAAGATTAAATAGATCTAAAAGAGCCGAGATAGGGTATATAGAGTCCTAAGTACGTTCTAGTATAATATCTATACCTTTATACTCGGTATCTACCTTACTTATATAAAGGAATACTATAGCGAACTTATTACGTAGGCTAAAAGTAATATTACGATGTTAAAGCTTTTAGTATAAAAAGGAGGGTATATCTTATAGTTCTAAAACTAAGTAAGTAAACTCTTTTATATATAAAAAGATAGTAAACGCTAGTTTAATTACTACTTTAAAATTTAGGTAATTAAACTATCCTATAGGTACCTAGTAAGGTTTTTATAGAATTAACGTAATTCGCTATACTTGTTTATATAAAAGTAGTTCGGCCTTATAGAGCTCCTAAGGACCCTACTCTATATAAATCCCTTTTATAATACTACGTAAATACTAGTTATCGAAAACCTAGATATTCTATCCTTTTTATATATAATATAATCGAATTATAGATAATCCTACTATAATCGAACTTACCTTAAGGCCTCCCTAGAGCCTATTTATCCTACTAGTTACTTTTACTACTACCTAGTTCGCTAGACTCGAAAGATCTGCTAGCTATAGTAGGCGTAAATTAGAGACCTAGAACAACTTAAAAGATTAAATATATAAATTATAAACCTAGCGTATAATAGAAGATAAACTTAAATACTAGTACTTTATAACCTCTTATAAGAAACTACCTTGTACGCTAAATACTATATAATTAATTAGAGGAGCTCGAGGGAGAACTATAAAAGTAGGTACTAATTAGCTATTATATTATATAAATTCTATAAAAAAGTATTAGTAAGTATATTCTCCTTACTAGTAATCTAGGTAGATAATATTTTAATATCTATCTAAGCTGTAGTATAAAATAGCTAGTAAAGTAGTTTGTTTTAAAAAGGATACTTTAGTTATTACTTAATAAGTGTCAGGGACAAAACAGGAGACTGTCAGAATGAGCTGTAAAAGTGGATTGAAGTGTGTAGAGCTAGCTAGGGAGCGAGCAGGGCTCTAATATATGGCTGTCTGTCGGCCTG
>LT855409.1:399161-456863 GCA_900184765.1 Hymenoscyphus fraxineus
TGCCCACAAAAAGAGAAAAGGACGACGCCCTCGTCGTCACAAGAGGAGTGGACTCTTTATGAGTACCAATCCGATAACCAATATCTATCCAAATACAAGTCCAAATGCAAGTCCAAATGCTGCAAGTTCAAATGCTGCAAGTCCAAATGAGTGTACAGCCGGTTTCATCACGTTCCGGCTTCCATGCATGAGTATCCATACTAATTCCAAAGCAATGTGATGTATGCTGTCCAAATCCAATGTGTCTATCCCAAACATATGAAAAGGGGGTCGGTTCCATGAACAAGTGTGAAGCGAGTCGGTTCCTCCACGTGATTTCAAGTCCTCCACATGTGTTCCTCCGGGGTCAAAGGGGTGAAAACCGAAGCCTTTTGTGTCCGAATATTCTACCAAGTTGTACTCGTGATTGTACTCGCTTAGTACAAAGGGGGGTGATTCGGGCTTTGCTTGTGGGTTCGAGAAGAAGAAGTGTCGAGAAGTGAAAAGAAGAGCCTTGTGCTTTGCTTCGAGGCTGGTGGAAGGTTCCGAAGAGTCATATGTTTCACAGGGCAAAAGTCGGTATGGCGTACGAGGAGTGTAGTTTGCTGGTTCCTCGCGCGCTGGCTGTACTAGCTGTACTGGCTGTACCGATTTGACTTGTTTTTTGGCTCTTCGAGGACCTCGCTGAATTTCAGAGGCTTTTCGCTCTTGCGCAGCTTGTCTGGCTTGTTCTTGGGTGGCTTGTACTAAGTCATCAAACAATATGTTGATCTGACGATTCAATCTGTCCAGTTCCTGATTGACCTGAGGGTCCTCGATCGTCTGGGTCTTGTCTTGTGGGTCGCGACGAATCAGTAACATCAGTTGTTCGTGATAGAACTGAGATTGCTTGTGTCGTATCTGAGATTGCTCGTATTGTAGCCAAAAGATCTTGTTTATTATGTCGGTTCGGGTGGCCATGATGGAGGGATATCTGCTGGCTCGCGGGCTGCAAGTTGAGGCTATTCGCGAGTACAGAAATAAGTCGGTGTTTGTTTGTTGACATGCCCAGTAAAGGGATCAAGCTAGGACGAAAGAAGAGTGCAATTCTCAAATCTCCAGCGAAGTTGAAGGTATTACGTAACGGTGCTCAAGCATCAACGCTACAACAACAACACAAGGTGATCAAGATATTGAAGGAGGAGTCCTGGTGCCTTATACCAGGTCTGGACGATTCGTCCAGATTTCGTCAGAGAGCAGACAAGACGGGCCCAGGTTCCGAGGCAGTGCTACCAATTGTCAGGGACAAAACAGGAGACTGTCAGAATGAGCTGTAAAAGTGGATTGAAGTGTGTAGAGCTAGCTAGGGAGCGAGCAGGGCTCTAATATATGGCTGTCTGTCGGCCTGNAAGCCTAATTTAAGTAGCTATATTATTTGTATAAACTACTACCCTCTTTTAGGCCTACCTAGGTACCTACCTCTTAAATAAGGCTTATACTACCTTAATCTTAAATATATTAATATCAAAGACCGAGTCCTTTACCGTAGGAGGAAGAGGTAATTATAGCGTTTAATCCTTAACTAGAAGGTATATATAATTATACTAATCTACCTATAGCTTATTTATTTTAAGGTAAAAGGTACCTAGGCCCTAAATAAAAGCGTTATAAAACAAGTAGATAAAGTCTTACTACTTATTAAAGAAAGAAGTATTATTAAACTATAAGAGTATTCGGTTCTACTATATTAAATCCGCCTTAACGTCTAGGCTTAACCGCCGTCGAGCTATATAGTATAGCTATCCTAGCTAGGCGTAAATAAAAGTTTAAAAGTTATAGTAGAAAACCTAGCCTAATTATACTACCTTTATATAAAATAAGAGTAAACCTATTAAGGATTCTAACTCTTTCTATATAATACTATCCTAAGTAATAAATTATATAGTTACCTCCTAGATTTATATAAGTTTATCTAGTAGAATTAAGGCTATAAAGGTATTAGTATCTACCTAAAAACCTAGGAGTTCTATAATTGTTCCTTTAACGTTCTTTAATAGATTAAGAGGAATACTAAGTACTTAAGTTAATTATAAATACTACTTGTTCTATTCTTTAATAAACTCTAGAGTAGCTTATACTTTAGTAAATATAGCGAATTTATTATCTAGGTAATATAATAAGAACCTCTATTTATAAAGATAAGACTAAACTATCTACTTAAGACCCTTAGTAAAAAGGTTAAATATAAATAGTACTATAGCTAAACTAAAGGGTAGAACTATATATATATATCTTATACTATCTTACTTAAAACCTAAGGTCTACTATATATTTAGTACTACTAGAACTATCCTAAAAGTATTTAATATATCCCTTTTAAATATTATATAGCCCCTGCCGGTAGTATAAACTAGGTCTAAAACCTTATTAAAAGTAATATATTTTAAGTAAGTGTATTTATCTAAGATATAAAAGTTAATAGAATTATTATTTAGAAAAGATAGGTAATAAATTTAATATCTATTACTATTTAGCTTAGGTTTTAGTATAAAACCTAGTAGTAAGGTAATAAAAGGATCTTTTTCCTAAAGAGTAACTTTCTTAACTAATCCTTATTATAAATCCTTCTTAATTTTTAAAACTAGGAGCTTAAGAAATTCGAATATAGATAAGAGGTTTAGTAAAATTTAATATATTTATAGACCCTTATAACTTATTTAAGCTCTATATTAAAGGATATTATTAATTGTATCTATAAACCTAGGGTTAGGATACTAGTATAATAGTATATACTATACTATTAGATATAAAAGTAAAGGCGAATTTACTAAAAAAGGTTCTAATATATCTATAATATTAAATAGAACTAGTATATTTATAGAAGGAGGTATAGGAATATAAATATAAGATAGTAAAAATTAGTATAAAAAAGTAGAATTATTTTATAACTTCTATACTATCTACTATTATTATACTCCTATACTAAAACCTTAATCCTTTTTCTTTACCTTTATACCTTTTATACCCTTACCTTCCTTACTATCTAGGTATATTCGAATATAATCCTTATTTATATAACCTAAGCCTTTTATAGCTCTCTAATATACTTATTTTAACTTATTTCTCTCCTTTAAAGGTTTATCTAAAGACTTCTTACGACCGCTTTATCCTAGAGACTCCTTACGTCTTATATAGTAATATTAATTAACCTAGTTATATAAAATCTTCTATTTTATCTTCTTATAAAGCCTACCTCGATTAATAATATACTTATACTAGTATAATACTAATTATACTAATTCGGACTAGACCTATACCTCTGCTAGCTTAAATACCTAGATAATATACCCTACTAGCTAGAACGTAATATAGGCTTCTAGAAACTTATAACTAAATAACTCTACTATATATAATAAGTAATTTAGGAAATAGTAGTACTACTTTATTAGACTCGAACTAAAATACTTAATTAACTTCTTATTACTAAGAATTAAAGTATTTAACTCTATATTAAAAGATAACTTCTCCTTATCTTTATATAATAGAACTTCTTAATCTAATATATATAAGTCTACTACCTTAAAGGTTCTATAAATAATCTAGATAATATACTTATAATACTCTAGGGAGAAACACTCTATAGTTCTTACTACCGAAGGGGGTAATATATTAAGATCTCCCTCTAATTAACTAAAGTCTTATATACTAAAAGGAGGCTATCCCTTAGTAGGGGCCGCTAAACTAGGTAAACTAGTTATATTTTCTCTTCTCTTATAAATATCCTCTTAATTAAATTAATAATACTCTTTATCCCTACTATAGTTATAGCTATAATATTCCTAGCGTTTAATACTATAATCTTAGCCTTAATAGCCTTAATTAATACTATAGTCTTAATACTCGTAGTCTTAGTATTTATAGTCTCGATACTCCCGAAGACCCTCCCTTTAATAACCTACCGGTTCTCTTAAAGGTTTAATATCTCTCTAGTATCCTTTAATTCTATATTATTATCCTAGAATATACTCTTAGGTATATCTAACTCTCTCTTCCTTATAGTCCTAACTACTATAACGTTCTTAACTATAACCCTACTCTAATTTACTTAGGTAAAAGTTAATACTATAATAATCTATATCCTAATAAGGAGATCTTAAATAAGAGATATTATAAGCTTATTAAGACCTAGAATAGCTATAGGGAGGAGGAGTACAATTATCTTAATAGCTATAAGAAGACTCTATATTAGCGTTACCTATAGAAGGACTATCTCTACTACTAGTACCTCTAGTAGCTCCGATAGCCGCTATAGTATCTTTTACCTTAAATCTAGCCTATCGCTCTACTATAGTTACTACTTATACTACTTAAATATAATCTACTAGTATGTCTTTTATTAAACTATCTTCTATAACTTTACGTCGAACCCGACTCTTAGCTCGATTAGTAGCCTTTATAGTAGCTCCTTTACGAACAAAGGCCTACGTGGTAGGGCTAGGACGTAGACCTCGCCTCGAAGGTATATTAATAGGCTTATTATTATTATTATAATATACTAACGAAAAAGAGCTTTAAAATTTAACGTATAATAAAGTAGTAGTATTAATAGAGGAACTACGATATGCTAGGAGGGTAGAGTTATATACTCCTCCCTGGCTAAGTAAGCATATCTTCCTCATTCACTATAAACCCCTGCTATTTATTCAATTCATTGCAGTAGTCAGATATTGCTTCGTATGTCCTCAAAATACCGGTTCGAGTTGCGTGATTCCAAGGCGGGCGGTTCTGTCCTTGATGCTGATGTAGAACGTCCAGATAGAAGGCAAGATCCATGTCAAATTTGACGTGAAACCTAGCGAGAAACCTCCAGTCATCGAAATCTAGATCGTCTTCTTCCAAGTCTGATATTTCGACAATTGGGAAAACCTCGGAAACTCCGAGTTCTTGAACCCTTTGCATCAAGCTAGGAGAAGGGAAATAGGTCGCACCAAGCGGTGTTGAGTGAGAGTTGAGACATAAAACTTTGGCTCGGGAAATCTCCCGCTTGATATTGTTCCCAGGGCTATTTTTGATTTCTCTCCTGTAGTTTCTCCAGTCATTCTTCAGTACTGTTACGATCTTTTCTGGTCGATATTGCAGAAGATGGCGGAATTCGGGAGATAAAGATCCAGCATTGTATCTTAATCGAAGATTACGGCGAACTCCAGGTCCCTTGTGTAGCCAATCTAGCCACGTGAGGCCATTTCGTCGAACTCGGGCATGGAAGTTATCAAGGTAGCCGCTGTTCAGATACAGTGTAGGGAATAGTGCAGTGCGTTCAGTGCATAGTGCAGTTTCGATATCCTAAAACTAACTGTAGTTTTAGTGTTGCTAGTAAAACTATAGTGCAAAAACTGCTGCACTAACTGCAGTGCACTACGATAGTGCACTAGAACTGGGTGTGAAAGCAATTGTAAGGTGATGCTTCTGTCTCTTATCACGTGATTTTCAGAGAGTTTAGCGTATACGTAGATAAAGGGTCTGGAGAGCTCGGCCCCCCCCCCCTTTGTCACTTTCTGATATACCTCCATATGAATTAGACAATTCAATTAGCTTAGAGAGCGTAGGGCTATACCCTGCCTATAACAAGTCGTATACAGGGGAGGGGGCGACCCGAGCTGTCCAGACCCTTTACGAAAACTCACGATAATATACTCGTAATAAGGCGAAGTTTTTAAGGCGGTGGGTGCTAAGCCAATTAGAATACAAGAAATTGACAGATTATGCCTAAAACGGCTACCTGTAGCTTAGGTAAGCTGGATTCCCCTGACTCTCCGAGCACACACCCACGTGACACCCCGAAACCCACCCGAAGTCTACCTAAAAGAAGTATATATATAGATATTTTAATTATATATACGTACAGTGCATAGTGCAGTGCAGTTTGCCAGTTTTAAATTGATAAACTGTACTAACCAGCTAGTACAAAATATGACTGTTCAAACCGTACAAAATTAGATAAACTGCACTGCGGTGCAGTGCACTGCACTATCCACTGGACCTATTCCCTACACTGTTCAGATATCGTACTGAGCACTCAGGTACATGACGACTGGGATCCCTAGGATCCGGTACTGATTTCAAAAGCTCCTGAGGGCTGTATTCGTCATCAAATGGCATATATATCGGTCTGACGTTGTTGCAAAGTATCTTTTCTCTACGATTGTCGTACAATGAAAGTCCAAGGAACCTTAGATCATTGCTACGCAGCTGGTCATGATGCCAAAAGAGATATGCCAAATGTGCCTTCGAATCTTCAAGACTGAATCTTGGGTTTTGTTGAGCATAAAAGGTCCATATCATACTAACGACTCTTGAGGGTCGTATCTCTGTCACTCCAAGACCTTCAAACAACGTTCTTCTTAATGGATTACTTGCGGCATGCGGATCGACCGTGAGGACTAAGTCCTGTGGAATAGGTGGCCCGTGGAGGGCTGGGAAATACAGGGCAGTGGTGGAAGCTTTCACCCAAATTCCATTACTCAGTGGGACAATATCCAATCTTTGTCTTATCATGTTTGCGACATTGGGATCTCTGTTTATGAAGGACATTATGAGGTCAGCTGCGCGATTGTGCCAGTGAATATCGGTACGTGGATCTTTCATCACAGAATTTGGGCTATTCAAATCCTGTTCTATCCTGCGAACCATTGGCACATCTCCGATAATTCGCAGTTGAAATATTCTTCTTAACAGTTCAATATCCTGTTGCTCATAACAAGGGGAAAGATACCTAGGACTTGTCGCAAGATCTCTGAATAGGGGTATTCTGTTTCTATTATCCAGGTAGTCTTCGGGGAGTAATTGCAATTCGCCAGGCACAGATCTGAGGCGTTCGTGGTATTGCTCATTGGCGATGTGAGGGTAAAGTGATCGTTTCCGGGAGAGTTCCTCGAGTATTTTGGATTTGAGATAGCCCCACAATGGATTCACATGAGGTGCTATGCCAACTGGCAAAAATCTCATCCAACGAAAGCGCAGGATAGCGTTTACAGAGAATTCTGCCATTGCGTTACAGAAAATCTGCGAAAGTTGATTGACAATTTCCTGATTCCATCTCGAATCAACTATGACTTCCTCCCGATTTGCTTGGACAAGAAAGTCCGCTTGGAGTAGAAACTAAATTGATTTTAGTTAGTGATTTGATCTTGGTGAATATGACTTACATTGAATCCCACGGTACAAACAGGAAGAAACGCATGTATGTCATGCTCCCTACGAATCCCTGGTGATCCATCCAGGGCAACCGGAAATGCTAATACTCCTTCGCATTCATTGATGCCAGGACGGTTCGAATCATCTGGCAAGCCAACTATCGGAGTCTTAAAAACGATATAACGCCATTGTTGAGATATGCCTCGCATTCCATCTCTCATGGTTATACACTTGTTCCATTCATCCTCTCCGGATATGGAATAAGAAGTGGTGGTAGTGGTTTCTCGACCCGGGAGATGGATTTTGAAGCTGATATTCTTGAGTTTCGAGAGAAATAGCAGTAAAGTGCTGAGTTTGGCCGTGAAATCAGAAACTAAGTCATCATAACTAGTGTTTCCATCCAAGGTCAGCTTCATTCTCGTTAGGGGACGTCGATGCGGCTCAATGGGATAGTTTCCGACAATTGGGGTAATGATTCCCGATTTGTCGTCTGTCGTATCTCCTCCGTTATACTCAAAAGAGAATGAGAATGCGTTTGATTGTATATCGACTTTCGATGCCACGCCGAAAACCGATTTGAACCCTATTCCTTTGTCGCCAACATATCCTGGCATTCCCCTTTTCCAGCTCCTGCCTGTTCGGCAAATGCCTGACACATCTCGTTCTACAAACCCGTCCTGGTTGCTTTCCACGATAATCTTGGTGGGGTTGACTTTGAAACTTATCGAAGGTCTGTCGGTGTGGCTGAAGTCACAATCTTCTACGTTTTGGATCAGCTCCAAAATGAAGCGACCTCTTCGTGATCCGATTCCTGTAGCAATTCTGTCATCATCAGCATTCTTACAAGAAATTGAAGTTACAGAAATTTCTTTACACATCAACTATATCCGCTAGAGATTCTCTAGTGCGTCGAAGCGTTTCCAGGAGCTCAAGAGTTTCTGGATTCCGTGAGTCGCTAATTCCCTGGCGAACCCAGCCTTTACTCCTCGCCTCATTTAGAATAATCCGGTTTGCTTCCTCAACGGTAATAACGAGCGGGTTCTCCATACTGTATTGTCATATAATTTGAAATTGTAAGGTGGATGCCACATCAGAAAGAAAAGGTAGGCATCTAATGATAATAAGCTTGGTTGGTGCGAATAGGCGCCCTCTCCCGTTCTTGGAAGGCCTTGCAGACGAATTGGTCTCCGATATGCAACTTGCTTAGCCACTGCTCGCATCAAACATCACACCTTCAACCCCTCTCGCGCATAATTATTAGTTCTAAACACTACCCGCCTGTCACCCTGTCGTCGGTGGTGGCTGGCTAGATGTCTTCGCAACATTTTGGCCTGCGGAAAGAATATGAGATGCTACGAGATGCGCCCAAAATTCTGAAGTTACTGAGTGGCCAATTACTACTAAACCCCAAATGGCAAACCCCCACACCCTTAACCCACGAAACATTAAACCTTGACTGTTTATATGCACACCTGCCACCCTCATTGTCGCATCCTCACTAGGGCACTATAAGGGTTGTGCCGAAGTATTATTCTTAGAAAAGAAGAACGGGCGAGTGTAGGAGGGGTGGATGGGGGGAATGTATTAATTGTGCTTGTCAGTTATCCCTGCGCCTTACTACTGCTACCTTCCTAAAAAGGCTTAGAAAGCACGTGTTATTGTATGCTCTTCCCTGTGCTCGCTTTTCCACCTGCTCAAATTCTTTTCTCTTCCTAATTCTGAAGTAGGGCTTTAAATTGCGAGACTATAATAGCCAGTATACGACGGTTAGATGAGGTGTAAAAAGGGGTATGCCAAAGCTCGCCTAAGTCAGGGTGGGCACGTGAAGGGGCCGTCCACCCGAGAGGGCGGGCTTGCAGTCTGGAGTACGCACACTAGATAGGGAACCATTTTACGATTGAGACCTAGCAGGTACTACTAGCCCTTTAGTGCGTTTCTAATATTGGAGGAAAAGCTTTTTACGTAAGATAGGATTTGATTCCCTTCAGCTCCCTATCTACTCTACAGTACCAATAATTCTGATACCTCAGCGCTCCGCATTGGAGGAAAATACATCAGCTGTGATCAAAAACAATATCTGCCGTTGATACAACCATGCCATTAACAACAGTTCTGAACGTTAGGTTGCTTCCTATACCTCCAAATACAATCTGTATCTGACAAGTAATTTGGTGTACTACTTCGCCTGTAGGCCATTTCGTTCTAGACTGAACTGCATTACCGAAGTCAAATTCAGCAGGTAGTCTGGTTCTGATAATTCCAACATTTTCAACACCTGCTTAAACAATCAGTTATCTGAGCAATATGAACTTTCCCATTGCAAAAGCTACGCACGTGTGCTGTTCATATATTCTGGCGCATCAGCTAGGGAGCATGAGTAAAGTTCAGTATGAGTGACTAGCTCTTTTCCAGGGAAGAAGTCACAAGTAAAAGAGTGTTCTTTGAAAGTGCCCTGCATGATTTCGTCTCCCTACACACAAGTATATATTAGTACAGGAAAGATGAGTTTTGATGTTTGGAATCGCGTTGTACAACACTCACCTTTGATATAAGCCATTTTACCCTCGTGGAACATCGCTTCACATCATCATATCTACCAATATATGATGAAGTCTCGGGATCCACATTTTCTCGGAATCTCATCCCTAGGCACATTCCATAATGCCTACGAGCGTACTTCTTACGAGGCGCAAGACCCTCTAGTCCTCGCAGGGCTGCACCACGAACAATTGCCGCTTGACTAAAAGAATTAGCTAAGAGGGTCAAACTAAAGAAGTGTATACTTGCGGGTTGGGTGGCCGCATTAGATGGATTTCACCATTCATGTAACACCAGTTCTCCAGAGCGTTATGAAGATAATGCGACTCAGCAAAGCCGCCAACAAGAATCAGACGCTATCTCAGTCAGCTTTCTCTCTAAAAGCAAGGAGAATGATAATAATATAGCATGCATACGTTAATCCTGGCACCCTTTTTTGCCTTGGCTTCTTCGACTTGTTCGCTTAACAAACTTGTAATTTCGGCTACAACGGGATCGAAAAGGGTCTGCATGTCCTCACTAGAATCTCGTAAGTATCAAAGAGATAAATGAGACGCATAAAGTACTGACTACGTGAGGAGTACTGAGCGATCGTCCGCATCGTAGTGGTCCGAATCGGGGATTTCAAGTTTTATTGGTCCAATTTCTAGGATCTCTCTGTCATCAGTCGATCCAAAGTCCTTTTTGCATTTCTCAAAAGACAACATAAATCTACTTCCTGGTCCCTTTTGTAAAAATGGAACGTCATCAAAGCTCGAACCGAAGCGTTCCGAGAGGAGTGAGTGTAAGTTACGGTCTACGTAAGTGGAGCCGCATTTACCACCTATGTCGAAGCTATCAGCGAAAAATAAGGACAATCCACTCCTTGCAAAACATTACCTGTGCCGGTTTGTAGTTCATCGAATATTAGGGCCGGCGCAACCTGTTTGACGACGTAGGTTGTTATATCAACAGTTCCGCCACCGCAATCACATATGAGAATGTTTTCATTTGGCTGTGCGCTTTATTAGATATTTGAAGTGCGTCGGGGCCGGCACGGTTGTGTTGACTTACTTTGATGGCATTAAGACTACCAGTAGATGCCAGAGCTCTCAAAGTTGCGATGGCTGCTGCTTCTGGTTCCGTGATCGTAAACACTTCATCGCCTGCGCGGTTTCCAAATCCAGCTTTCCTTGCGGCATTCAAAGTAGCGTCCTTCCCCTCATCTGACCATATAGCTGGTAATGTGATCCAGCACTCCATCGGCGTGCATTCGAAGGTGACGGCTGACATTTCTTGACGAAACTTTTCAGATACATGTGTATAGACCTCGCGCAAAAAGTCTTCGCAGACTCCAGCTGCCCCTCGGAAAGGAGGAAGCTGCAAAATTCCGTCTCCAAGCATTTCGGAGAGGGTAGGGTCATCATGCTCACCCACCGCAGCATTCTTATCGAGTAGTAGTTTTGTCCAAGAGTAAGAAATGAGTCTAGGATGAACTTGAAAGCCCCATTTGTTGCTTGTAATCGAAGGATTCTCGGCACTGTATGAGATTCTTGTTGGGGTTTTTGACGAAGTACCTTGTTCGCCGGGCCAAGAAGTGACTATGTTGATATCATCTAGTCCGCTTTTGTCGGTAGTGACATAACTTACTCCTGTGAATCACTTCATAAGTATTCTGCAAAATCGACGTACAAGGCCGGCGCCCTAGTAGTAGATTCACTTACCTGAAAAGGTGGTACCGTAGTCAATTCCCACAATGAGCTTGTGTCTAGTCCTATCACTGGACGATGCAGCAGCCATGGTTGAGAAGAGTTAAACTCGGCGGAGAAGGGTTTAATCTAGATTGTTACTCGGTGTAATGCGAGGATAGGTTTCTTAGACCAGCAAAATACTGTGCGACTTTGCTGGGAGGAAAGTAGAATCTACATACCTTTTCAATCTTGCCACCTTCGTGTTTCAAACACTGCCTGATGGCACTCAAATGATTGGCTCTTCCATCATGTTACGTCCCGCACCGCTGACCTGCTTCCATCACGATGACAGTGAATGCAAACGCTGTTCGTTGGGCAGGAGGGGATGCCACGCCAACACCCCACAATTACAGCAAACAAATTACAGCAAACAAATACCCCTGTGATACTGCAGGCTTATCACCAACATAATTATCTGCGACCCTTCCGCTTCTCTAGCGCCAAAGTAAGGGTGAAACTGCAAGGTTGAAAATAAATTGAATCACCGTAAAGGTTGAACTTGTCTAATAGCTGCCTAGAATTACCGTGGTCTTGGCGGATTAACAGATTCTTCACAATGGAGCCCAAGGAGCACATTTCGAGCAAAGCGAGTATCACTGATAGCGAGGAAGCTCCCTCTGAATATGTGGTCGGAGTTCAAGGATCGAAACAAGGCGGTACGCCGACGTCCCCTGGTCACAGAACATCATGTCATAGACGAGGAAATATGAGAACTACGTGTACGTTAGTCTTCTGATATCAAGAAGGGAATATACTAATTGTCAATAAGCCCCTCAAGAAGATCCAAGCCCTGAACCGAATTGGTTTATCCGACTCGTTATTAAGTTCGCGAGCCCTAGCCGTCAACAATCCCCCTCGGATGTCAAGATTGAGCGAAGTCCTAGGAGAGAGATTGACTCACAGCTGGAGTTCCAAGAACCATGCACACAAGCTCGCAATATCGATCTGATGAAGATTTCTCAAGCTCAAATAAGCGATCTGGAGAAACAGTTTACGGATCATGTGAACGGAAAAGAACGCGAGTGGATGGAAAATGAAAAGAGCCTCAGAAAAGAAATCAAACAACTTCACGACGAAAAGGAAAAGATGAAGCAACAGTTTAAGGTTCATCTTAAGACAAGAAAACGTGAGTGGATGGACAAAGAAAAAAGTCTCAGAAGGGAGATCAAACAACTCCACGAAAACATGACAAATAGGGAGCAAACGTTGCAGAACAGAATCAACGATATCCAACTGGACAAATCGGACCTTCAAGCTCAGCATGACGCGTTTGTTCGGAAACAACAGGAAATATCCTTTCGACAGATGGAAAGCGCCCGGTGGCGCCCAGTTGACGAGTCACAGGTTCTAAGTGACCTTGACAAAATGAAAAGAAGCATGAGGGGCTGGGCAAAACATTCTTCGATCAAAGACATTTCGATGTTGCAAGCTCTCAAACCAGAAGATTATGATGCCTTGATGCAAGAGCTCTCCAGTGTAGTTATCTTTGAGGACAAGAATCTTCCCAAGGGCATATCGACCACTGCAAAGTCGCCAATGCTTCTCCTGAATGCACTTCTTGCCAACCATATATATGCAAGCTTTTTCCAATCTCCATTCTTCTTCCTTGAGAGGAATTTAGAGGACTCTTCTCACAAAGACCCACTCTTTGAGGACATTTACCAACGAGCTAAGAGTGGTAAGTCGATCACCCAGCCAAACCACACCGTATCTTTCTAATTTATTCAGCAAATCCACAAGACGCTCACACATGGCGCTCCCAAACTTTGAGACTACTGTTTCCACCACTGCAGAACGACATGTCCGATGGAGAAAAAGAACTGCACCACACAACAGAGGCCACTATCATGAGAGTGGCACAGCAGCAGGCCATTTCCTTTCTGGACGGACCAGCGTCCTTTCTGATGAGCAAAAATGCCGAGCTTGATATCTCAGCGAAGCTCAAGAGGATATATAGTGAAGCTGCGAAACTATCCTATATGCTGTGGACCAGACGAACAGCGGTGAAGTGCTATAGCTTACGGGACTTCGAGAGACTGACCTTCGACGCCGAGAGTCATGGATTTGACCCAGACGCTATGATGAGACATGAAGACCATGACGATCAGCTAAAAGGCAGGCCAGTAACTGTACTGGTACATCCATTGGTGTGCGTCGTTGGAACTGATGAAGCCAAGGATTATGATCAGGAGCGAGTGTGGGCAAAGGGCGTTGTGTGGCTTGACAGCAAGATATAGATAGAACTCTATTGCTCTTAGATGATACTTAGGCTCTATTGAGAATACACATCTCATATGGAACGTACAGTACATGGCCCAAAGAGGTCCGAAACAACAAACTTTGAATCACAAATCCTTACGGCTTTGCCTTTGCGTTCTTTACATAGTAGTCTATGTACGAGTATTAGCTTATTAATCACTACCCACGCTTACTGTTGCCCATACTCACCATAGTCTCCTACTAGCTACCGCCTAGTTCTACATTCCCTACTGCCGTGCAACCTCCCTTCTATCCTCCCCTCTCTATTTCTCTATACCTCCTTCCTACTCTACTTAACCTAAAATATAAAACCGGAAAAATATTCTATCCTTATAAATCTATACTATACTACTCCCTATAACAACCTATTACCCCTCTCCCCCTTCCTATTTCACTTATAACAGTACTAGTAATTATAATCCTAATACTAAGACTATATATACTCTTTCTTATAAATATAATATTAAAACTACCTAATAAATAAAAATTAATAATAGTACTATTATTCTCTATACCTTCTATAGCGTATAAATGGTCTACTAAAAAGTAGGTGGAAATACTCCAAGGAGCCTAGAATTAGACGAGATAACTCTACTATATAAGCAGTAATAGAGTGGGTCACCTAGCCATGACACACGTGGCCGACCCCCTATACCTAGTATGCCCATAACACCTTTACAACAAAAAACTAGTCATACTACTATACTTCCCACCGCATCCCCCCATATCCATTCTGTCGGGTAATTTCATCTCTTTCAAGGCTACTAAACCCATATATCATCAGAAGCCATGACATTACTTCAATATAATACTTTCCCCAGACATTAGTCAGGAGGTTTACAAAATACCATACCCCCTCTTTTCATAATCCAAATTATAGTACAGTATCCGGTCCACCAACCTACAACCCCATCTCATACCCATCTTAAGAAGTCCCCCCAAAGAAAGGAAAGAAGAAGGAAAGCAAAAAGAAGTAGCGAATCATCACACACAAAAACTAAAAATTACCTACTAATCTCCTATTTTATACACATTCCCCTTTACCCTATCCCATTTCCATTCCCACACCTAAAACCACCTCCACTTCCTCACTGCAACTTCAAACTCTCCGCATCAATCGCAGCAAACAACCCCTTAACTTCCTTCTCCACCTTCCCAATCTCATCCGCCAACTGGCCCGTCACAAGCGCATACGCATAAAGCAATTCGTAATCCCCATCGGTAGCAATGACGATACTAGGATCTTCAGAATTCGCTGCCATCTTCCGGTATTGGAAGATCTTGGTGAGGAGTCGATCGCGCGGGTTGACGGCGTCGGGGAGGCCATCTGACATGGGGTATTCGAGTTTGAGGGAGCTGGCGAGGACTGTGTAGTTATCGGTTAGTTGGGTGTTTTTAATATTCTTTAGTAGATTAAGAGGAATACTTGAGGAGGAGGGGGGAAAGATAAATGTAATCTTACCTTGAAATAGATGACTTATTCGTGCGCATAGTTGTCTGCGTTCTGCTTTGGTATATTTGAGGAGGGATACTTCCCCTTCACTTGGATTGACGTCTTTCTGAATGAGAACGTTCATCGCGTGGAAAGCATCAAGCATCTTGGACGTGGATTCCATAATTCGTCCATATGCTTTTCCTGGGAAAGGTCCCCGCAGTTCAAATTCGCTTGCTGCGGCGCGTCGGAGGGCATCAAGTCGTAAGACTGTAAGTGTGTTAGCAACGACTCGGTCAGGAAGACAAAACTATCTTACCATATTGCTGAAGTGAGATTTCCTCTCGGAGATTAAGGTACGATTCGGCTGAATCGCCTTCCAACAACGCAGAGAGTGGATCTCTTTTCCAAATCAGACCCATTCGTAACCAAAGCAAGGAAAGACCATCTTTAAATTTCTGTCGAGCAGAGATGGGCCAGATAACCCTCGCAACAATTAATCCCCAAAGAACTCCCGTGAGAACAGATACCACTCTATGAGAGGCAATCTCTATGATGGCCGGCGTTTCGCCACCCTCATCTTCATCATAATCGCCCTCCCGAACCGACAAGCTATACGCGTATAGACATGACAAATTATAAGTAAGAATGGTAAAGCGTCCAAGTGGACCTTTTCCCCTTGCAACAATGAGATAGAAACAGGGAATACTGAATAGCCATCCACAAAATGCCAAAGCGTAAGCATTGCCCCGACAACTTGACCAAACCAGTGTGGCAGATATGGCTCCAACAAATGTTCCAACGAAACGAGCATATCCCGTAGTATTAGAAGCACCAATCGTCATACTACATACCAGCATAAAAGAAACGAGTCCCCATTCTCCTCTCCAGTGGCGATAAATTGGTCTTGTTTCTGGTATGAAAGCAAACACGGACCACAGTGCGGCTCCAAGACCGACTTTGATAGCAAAACGTACTGAAGATATGTCAGTATACGGGTTATAGGATTGGGAAAAGAATTTTGCTTACTGTCGTCTCGTTCTAGGAATCTAACCACCTTCAATATTACTCGATATAATCCGCTTTTGACGCTCTCTTCTCCTTCATGGTCAACTTTCCATGAACCATGCTGTCTCCTTTTCAATACCAAATCTGGATTGTCTTTCGGCCCATCGGATTCACCATTCTGATCAATGAGATGCTCCTGTTCTGGATCGGTATTCGTTTCTTGATCTTGCCCTGGTTTAGGCTTTTGCCAAAATTTCAGCCAATTCCATGACCGTTTTGGATTTTCAGTACTTTCTTTGAGGTCTTCAAGAATTGACAGGAATCGTTGCATATCTTCGGCAAAATCTATGAGTGAAAAACTAAAATGTCCGCAACTTGCAGCCACCTCTTCAAAATCCGCTTCCACACTCGCAGGTCGCTCACGACTTATGTCTTTAGATTCATATAATTCCTTGAGAGCGTCGTCTCGAGCGCCGCTGTACATCTTCCTACAACCAAGTTAGAAGGTGTCAGCGTATATGAAGAAGAAAGACATACAATGCATCTGTTAAACTTGTTTGGAAATTTTCGTTGATCGCGATGCAATAAGTTGGGCCAGGTCCGAAAGGTAATTCATCAAGGATTTTCGTTAGTGTATATGCCAAAGACTTCATAGAAGGGCCCAGATGTGTAATAAAACGAGAGAAAATCTCCGGTGGGGTCCGGACAGCAGAAATTGGGGGAGTCTCAATACTGTCAAGATTAGGTGGTGTTTTCCTCCTTGCGTGCTGGTCCTCGGCCCCACTGCCTTCTTCAGATGCTTCCTCGATAGCTGTCAAGACTGCGAACCTAGAGTTCGAGGGAGTAATCGGTCCACCATCTAAGAATGGGTCTGAAATAAGATTCAGATCTGGCAAGCTTGAACCATTCGCATAAGGAAGCTCTCGGAGTAGTGCAAATTGGGTGGCTGCTGCACTTCGTAAGCCACCAATTGAAGTCGCCAGTCTTTGCATGCATTTCACAAGTTTGGCTTGCTTCTTGTACTGTTCCTCTCTCCCAAGAAAATAGTGTTCAAATCTTGCCTCTCTCAGATTCTTGGTCATTTGAGTATAGACTTGTTTGTATTTGCTGTGTGCTTTGTTGAACGAGGATGAGCGCATGTCAGTCTCAGAGCCACTCAGGAAGCCTCGAGTGATAATTGAGAGCATGCTCGAAAGCGAGTCTGTCGTCCTAATCATGGTTTCCTTGAGTTCTTTCCGAGCTGAAACCGGCCATATTAACATGCAGACGGCAAAAGATGTAGACAAGCCCATGATGACCATTTTCATCACTTGGATGATTTTCTGGTCCTCAAAAACTCCGATTTGAACAGCATTTTCCTTGGTCAAAACCGTGATGATGGCAATACTTGTGGTACTCGCTGCGACGCTAACCAAAGGCGTATTGAACTTTTGTTTCGTCCATCCGACCAGTCCAAGACCACCTCCGCAAAACACGACAACGATGAGAACGTAAGCCACACTTATTAGATCTAGCTGCGACTCAAAGTATACTGCCACAGCCATACTCAGGATGGAGATGAACGTTGCATAGAGAAATGCGGCCAGTCCTAACAACGCACCCTCTTCCATAGACCCTATTGACCTTGCCGGGTGAAAGTAAACGGTAATCGTAGCGACGATGTGTTTTCCATCCTGTTTCCCCAGAAAGTTCGCTATAGGTGGGAGAAATGTAGCCATGCTCCCAATCAAGTATGCTATTGAGCATTTGAGTACACCCTTGCCCATGGGGGTTTGAAACCACTGCCATAATTCCCTAATTGATTCTTTCGTGTTATCGACCGCGGATCGAAAGGTGCCGGCTCGCGAGTAGGTTCGGCGCAAAGGAGGGAGGCCATCTGAGCGAGCTGATGGAGCAGAGGATGGGGCCTCAAAACCCGCCGGATTTCTCAGCGTTATCTGGCGTCGCACTCGTTCGCCGGTCGAAGGCAATATAAATGTGCCATTTCTGAGTTTCTGTATCGTCGGAAAGGGATTAGTTTACAGCTGTTGTACGAGGGAGAATGGTGGCAAATGTACGTTACGGCGCGACCAGCGTGAAGATCTCCGGGTGGATGATTGTGGTGGTGCAGAACCGTCTGGAGCGGACGGGGAGCTCATCTTATTTCTCTCATGGTTTGGGAGGTTGACGATGGGTGTTGGAGGCTCACAAAGGTCGTGAGCTGGAGTTCTTGTAATTATTTCGTGGCAGCAGAGTTTACTGAAGCTTTCCAGCCTCAAGCTTGAATGTCCGATTTTCACGCTCTCAGACGGTGTCTACAGGGAAGGCTCCTCGACTTTCCGTTTCCCCAGATTCTCATCCTTGGCACGCTCTTTGACCCTTTGCCACATCTTTCTCACGCCTCCACCACTCACAACCACATCACCACAGCACCCCTCGTCACAGTCACTTGCCCAACATACTCGAGTACACATCATATCGCGTGCATCGCCTAGTCACGTATTGATCACACTACTACTGCCACGAAGTAGGCCTTCAATACTTCTATCCAACCACCATCAAGAGTCATGTATCAGCCGCTTGTTCCGGGTAGGGGTTCAATAAGGAGCCCTGAGATGACTGCCGCGTCGAGCCGGCTAGAGCCGCTCTTGATGGAGGTTGAGGGAATTGATATTTATATCCAGATATCTGTATGGTTTGATTTAAGTAGTTCAACGTTACAGAATTCAAGCACAGCATGAGCCGGATAAGATGGGGTACACCCGACGAGTAGAATCACACCACACTTGTGTTTATGGTGATGAGTCGAGTTTGGGTTACAAAGTGAGTTATATTGTGATGATATAGGTAGATGACGCAACATTCAGCCCATGTGACTTAACAGACAGCTTCCGATCAAGTTAAACACAAAACAAGCATTGCAATATCAGAAATTTCTAGAATTTCTAGAGTAGATCTATAGGTATGTACAACTATCCACCAACTTGAGTAGGGACTAAAACGTGCCGAAATGTTACTTATTCCATTTTGTAGCCTAACCGAGTTGCAAAAGTTGTTGAAGATGTGCTACACCAGTCCCAGATTGGCTAGTCAGAAATTCGGGTCAGGAGCTAGCATTTATAGATGAATACCGTCGTCAGAACTCTGTAAGCCACTTGGTTATGATTGCTATGTTTTACACCCTCTGGAGTGGTAGTTCATATATGTGTACAGTACTCCGGGTGTGCATAAACGGGGCCAAACTGTTCACGGTTGTCCATAAACTCTATTTTCTCTAAGTCTATTTCTATGCTTATGCTTATTTTAATTTCTACACTGTTACTACTATCTACGCCTCAAATCCCGCACTTTTTCGAATCGCCCACTTGACTAGAAGGGGGGCGTGGGAAGGGAGTGGGGGCGAAGGAGGGGTGGGGTAATACTAATAGCAGAGATATAGGGAAAGTAAGGAGGGCAGTCAGAGTGGCAGGCAGAAACGACTAAGTACTTGCGGCAGGGATAGTGGGGAGAACGCAGGAACTCGGTAGGAACTTACAAGTATGGAGGCATCCGGGGAGATAGGCTGTAATAGTTGCCATTCTTACCGATATTTCGCTATCGGATAGTCTTTTATTACTAGTTAGTGACGATAACAAACTAATACTCGTAGTTACTGGATGAAAGTTTTCAGAACCCTCAACTAACCTCGTTTAGCTGTATATCTCAGTGACAATATTGGAAGGTTTAACAAATTTGGATTATACCTGTTCATAGTGATTATTTAGGTTGGCAGGTATACTATTCGAGATCATCTAGTTTTGTCTAGCTATAGATTCAAAGTCGGTAGTTAGAATATGTAATCTGCTTCAAATAACATCATTTAATAAATGATATCGAGGTAGACACTAGTAACAATTATAAAACGAGCTTATTCTGACTAGCTATATACTTGATTTCATTGAATTGGAATCTTGAACATTCTTGGTATGGTATATCCCAATTTGGGATATCTGGGAACACACTGAATAAATGCATTTCTCAAAGTGGTCTTCTTGAAGTTAGTATCAAAATAACCTAAAATAAATCTATTAAGTAAATGTCTATCTAACATCATCAAATATGGGGATTTGATATACCGTGTATTTCAAAAGTTTATCTCACTTGGTAAGGGACTTAATTGGGTCAATGATATCAGAGGGACACTGCAGATTTGTTAGGCCAGATCCATCCTGGTCTAAGTCAGCTGATACGTGCCCCTCACATAAACAAGCGAATCTTTGCGACCATTCAGAAAAACACCGCACTTAATTTCGATGGATGAAGGGATAGGAAAGAAGACATAACAAGTTTATTCTAGTAAATGAGGTCAAATCACTACAAATGGTGATCTACAGAAACAGAGATGAAGCCCAGTACATCATTACTCACGTTTGCCCCCTCAGAAATACAGCACCTCCACCCTAATTGTCCCTCACATCAATCTTCTGGTATCAGTTCAGTTCTTGACCGTAGAAACTTTTCGAGATAGAATCCCAGTTAGGGCAGGAACTCTTGAAGTGGCCGTATTCCCCGCAAAGAGCACAAAGATTATAGCAGTTGCGCCAATTGTGGTTCTCCCCACAAAATCCACACTGCTTCTTCTTTGGATATCTTCTCATACCACGATCTTCCTGCTTTTCTCGGCGTTTCTGGATCTGAGCTAAAGTTCTCGATATCAGTTCCTCTCCAAAGTCCGCTGGATAATACTCCAATTCTCCATTGTGTGTGTAATGTATTTCAGTCGTGCGAATATCAATCTTCTGGAGAGTCGTGATTCTTGATATGGATTGCTCGAACAACTTTGTCAGTCCATCTTTGACATTCGTTGGACGCCATGGAGGAATGATAGGGAGATTGTTCGGGTTGGCAACCGACAAGTCTTCGCTAACAATAAAGCCATGATTGAGGCGGGAATCTGAACATGCGAGAATATTGAGCTTGATGAGGCTAGTGCAGAATCTAGCCATGAAGTTGACGTAGATCCGCATGCTCCGAATCAAGTCGTGATAACAACATTTACAGTTATCGCACGTATGGCCCTTAACGATGCCGTCAAACTCGAGGTGCTTGATTAAGGCAGCGTTTCGTGGACGGATAGTGTACAAGAAACGCAGGAACGGATCGTAAAAGATCCAACCGGGGAGCATTCGCCAAGGGTGGTCATGTTGAATACGGCTCAGGCCATCCTTTACAACGCCGCGGATATTTTCCGGTCCAGGCTTGGTGGCACTTGTATGAAATATAACCCCAGACGAATCCACCACTGGTCTAGACGAATAAATGAACGAGGAGTTGGCCATCTCAAAACTGAAAATACTTCCACCATACAAGACACCCGAGCCTTCTTCATAAAGCTTCTTACAAGTCCGAAGACATGTGGCATCGATGGTAGAACGCTTGATAAGCCGCTTTTCGAAGTAGGTACCTTTCTCATCATGTCTTCGGACATTGGCGTACTCAGGAATTTCGTCTTCTCTCGTATCACCTTTCGCAGGATAGAGTTTGTATGATGTTGTTCCTGTTGGCTGTTCTCGATTCTTTGCGGTACCTCCAATAATTTGGGGCTTAACAACTGTGGATGGGGAAGATACTAGAACAAATTGGAGAACTCTAAGGCGAAGTTCTAAGTACAGGTTAGCTGCCGATCTCGAGAAGATTGAATGTTGTGTCTACCTGGTGGCCAGTTCAAAATATGGCTCTGGTGGTTTCGCGGCACTGCCCATCCTTTTCCAATAAACTCGCTGCGGTGCCCAGTAATCAGACGGAATCCTTCTGGGTTCGGTTGATCGACATGGCTCAAGGGAATGGGTTTAAAAAGGTGGTGTATTCGAGTGGCATCCTTTTCTATAACGCGCTCGACGAACTCCTTATACTTGAGTTCAGGATTGTGGCCATGGTGAGTCTTGTATTTGTAGTTGATGACATCTGATTTTGTTAGCATACAAGAATATCTTCTACTAGAGACCTCTGTAGATGAACTGACCTGGTCCAAAGACGCATCTCCGACCAATGGTATCGGTGAAGAAGACTCCCTTAACCTTGTACTTGGCGACATATTTAGCTAGAGCCGCATCTTGGTCGAGTTGGGGATCGTCTTCCGCCAACCGACGCTTGATTTCCTCGAGGTCTTCTTCTGTGAGAATCTCCTGTGGTGGCGCCATTTGGCTATCTAAATCAACTGTTTATCTAATTAGATTTCTGTCTTGCAAACTAGACAGCAAAGTTGGGTGGGCTCTGAGCGGAAAACAGGGCTTACTTGCGCTGTTATGACCGAGATATTTATTGTATAAGTATTGCCTCTGAAATACTTGCAGAAGGATATTCCTCTGAACAGAAATGTAGATGCGAATACTGTGTAATGCGTGGCTTTCAAAATTTGAATAAGGAGTGGATTTGCCGTACGTGTGTTTAGTCTTGTTGTGGAGGATAGAAGACTGTGTTATGATAGAAGACAAGGAATGCATTCAAGATGCTGTGAGTTATACAAAGGCATCTGGAGCTTCCATGGACCCTGGTCACCACAGAAGACACACGTGGGCAGCAGCATGATTTCAGGGTACAGGACATACGAAAATCCGGTGAATTCATGATTGTGGGGGCTCTACTATGAGTGAAGTGTATCAACTGCTATAGTCCATCATGGGTGGCTCCAGAGTCCAAGCGTCCGTGAATGTCATGCTGTGGATAGCTTGCTATGGCCACTGCAGCTGCGCAACACCGAGAAAAGTTCACGAAGTGACGTAAAGAAGTGATGATAGATGTAGAAGCTGATATCATTTAATTTAGATATACGAAGGATAAGTGGGGGGCGACTTAAACTGCGTACAAGATGTGGAATTCATTTCACTTTATACTAAACCACAAGCCATGAAAAGCATGCAGCCCCAGTCATGTGCCAAAGTCAGAGCAAATATTATGGGAATCTATAGGATAGCAAACTCAGGCAGAGAAGTATCACTTCTACAATACACATTCCATCAAAGAGTCAAACTATCTGATGAGAATCACCAGTGGTATGCAAGTACTCTAGGATCTTAGATTGTCACGTGCACGTAAGCGAGTTTCCCCTTAACCTAAACCAAAGCAAAACAAGGCTCTGATTTCACGAAGTTTTCGCTTTCAAAAGAACAGATGGCTTCAGTGTTCTGGTGTTATTTGTTGTTGTTATTTTCTTGGGTATTGAAACTTACCTTCTAAAGCTGGTGGCTCAGAGAAAGCAAACAAGGAGGTACCTGTGTTCTGGTTACACGGAGTCGCTATGGCGATGCTAGTCTGGCGGATCAAGCCCCTTGTAGCTAGAAGCTCATGGCCCACGATTTTGGTTCTCAAGCATAAACAAGCGTGGATCATCTGCTCGCCAACACCTATTCTGTGGATCACAAGGGCTTTGATCAGAGCGGTTGATACTTCTCCTCCACTGAACTTTGCATTCATTCCCAGCAAACTCTCTTGCAAAACTGCACTCTCCTGCGGGCTTTCTCAAGTATCCTCCTGCTTGGTGACAAGCAATTCCTCGGCGCGATGGAGCCTCCAAGAATACTCCACGTCATACCAGACGACCTCATCGCGAAGCACCCGTGGCTGGCAAGTCAATATTACCAAGGAATCAGTGAGCGAGATCTCAATATGCTTATCTACAAGACGGAACATCTGGGGGAGCGCGATTTCTTCACAGATACCATTACTGGTGAACGGCGTGTTTATGAACCTGGTAAGTGCTATCAAGCTTCTTGGGACCTAACTAACAAGACTAGGTGTTATGGACTCCAACCAAATACAGCTTCATGCCAAAATGCTTACAGAGTATCATGCCAACATGTCTACACAGATTCTGGCCGAAGATGATAAAATTCACGTTCATGATGAGCCAAGTATGGCGATTATTGATACTCCGATGGCCAACGATGTGTACCACTTGACGCGGCATCATTCTGAGCTTGTCGGAAGCGGTTGGAACCTCCCTGTCGACCACTGCCGCCATATCTTGAATTTCCCTGCTGGTAACTTTACGATTTTTATTTCTACTTTTCTCAACAATTTTGGTGTACAGTACCTTCTTTCTAACGTCCTCGTCTGTGGTAGAAATCCTAAGAATGATACTACAATGTCTTTTGACGCTCGATAAGGGCGAAACCATCACACCAGAAATTATCCGAGGTACTTCGAAGCGAATTTATGCCGGATGCAAAGCCACATACAAGACCTCCCATCATGCCCAGTACTCAACACAATACATCTATAGCCAAAGATATGACAATGATGGGGAGTATCTTGAGATTCAAGCTTTGTTGGGTCGCCTTTCGATTGATGCCACCTGTCTTCGAGCTTGCAGAATATTCTATGAGATAGGCTCGCCGGTTTTGTACGGTCTCAATACCTTTAAATTCAAAATGGCTAACGTCCACGGCCTAAATGCTCCTGCTTTCCTGGTGGAGCCAAGCTCTGGAATACTTCTACACCCTAACCCCAACAAACCAGGACGAGATCGCTTGCTCGGGGAGGTCAAAGAGGCCATCAAGCAAATCGAGTATCGCAGACCACTTCGAATGCTCTCTGGTTGGGTTTATTATGATCCATTCTTGAGATTTCTCCATGCCATCGGTCCCCGCAATGCGTCTTTGATCACCCACCTTGCCTTCACCGGCGTTGCCAAACTTCATACCTGCGAATTTGGTCCTCATGTGCCACTACCAGGCTGTTTCCTCTGTTCCGATGATCTGATCCGAAGTGGCAGATTCTACACGAACTTCATCACCAAGTTCTGCAGTCGTCTCTTTCAGTTGACACTTATCCCGAAGAAGGATTGGACTGCTTTGGACTTTCCCACCAATCCCCATGATTTGCCTGATTGGCAAGCCAAGACAATGGAAGACGCAGTCACAAAGCTCCTCAGAGAATCCATCTCCCGTATCAAGACTCTGCGAAGACTCAATGTTTTAGAGCTGGACTGGGACTGGTCAAACCCAAGTTTTCGTACTGATCACATCGACAATTTAATCTACGGCATGCGCCCTATGGATTTTGCGAAACCTGTTATACCCGAAGTCTTGAGTGAAATCTTTAGAAGCGCAGCCACAACTAGTCGCCCAAATCGATCCGGTCAAGTAACTCATTACAAGGGCAAGAAGAGAAAGGGCTGTGGTTTTTGCGGAGAAAATCACCCATCGCATGAGTGCTTCAACTTGTGCAGTGCTTGCGGAGATTACGGCCATTTCAAGCAGACTTGCCCTAACTGGACGAAGCTTTATGGAGACATTCCGCGTGGTAGACAACCAATGCAACGTCTCTGAAATTAGGTTTCCTTACGTCTTGATGAGCTCGTTTAGCTGCTGCGGGATCTCATAGATGTCGCCGTCATTTATGTCACAGCGTGTAGGTACTAAGGCCACGGAATCTGGTTGACGCAGCAAGATATGTCAAGGTACCATACGTAGCTGATACGGAGCTTATTGGATTTACATACTTTGATAGTAAATTGACTCTTTCTTTCCTTTTAATATTTACATCCCTGCTACTGAAGAACCTTTTACTAAATCTACTTAGCGTAATCATGAAGAGGCAACACTTACGATGAGATCTAAGAAAACCTAGATATGTCAAGCAACCAACAGCACGCAATGAAAAGTCACGTTGACATGGCAAATTATTGATTGCCATTAACGTCCATCTCGTGGTCACATTCCTCTACTACACCTTCCAAACTTTGCTTTCATGCTTCACGAGAACATTAAAACCCTTCGTATGTTGATTGCTAGTTGATGCTTATATATATAAATGTGCCATCTTGGAATACCCATATGCTGTGAAATAACACTGGTGGATTCAAAGAACTTTTCGGGATTGGAACCCCTCTTATAAGTACTCAAGATATTACGTTAAAGCATCAAATCCATCTCAGGTTTCTCCCAAGGCTCTGATATAAATAATGACTTTTCTGAATCAAAGGCTTCCAAATACCCCCTTGCATCTTGGGTAGATTTATGTACTGAAGCTGTGCGCAATCCCAAATTAGATTTGAACCCCCTATTTTACCTCTTACACATACTTTTACACATACTCAGGTAACTAACAAGCATTCACGCAAGAGGCTAATCCCAAAGTAGTAACTCCTGTGAGAAGACAGTCCTCAAAGAGCATAGCACATGTAACCGCAGCTCACGTACTAGCAGACCACAGTACCCCTGCCTGTGGTCACCTCATAGTAGGTTCCGGAATACTGCCCATCATGAATTCACCAAGTGCTCTTATGCCTTGCTACACTCAAATGGGCAAGGGTGCCCTCATAGCAGGTTCCGGAACATGCCCATCATGAATTCACCAAACGAAATTTTGTCCTGCTACCCCCAAATGGGCAACTCCACCCATGTTTGTTTCTACCACGTGTGTCTTGGTATGTTTAGAGGTTGGTCTGTCCTCAGAGGCTGGCTTGCACTGGAGTGAGGCCCATGGAAGCCCAAAATATTCTATACAAATTACTTCTGGTTTTTGGCAAGGATCCCGCATACCTTACTTTCATCATACAACCACAAGTACTTGTTCCTGAAATACTGTACAGTACCTTCTATTATCAACTACTCCAGAAACTGTTTTGCTAGTTGTACCTTCAACTCAATATTGAGTAACACAGTCCTTGGTTTCAGTGTAAAGGTCAGTCATGTTTCCTTTACCATTCTTAATACCGAGAATAGTTGTTGTCGCACACTTTTATGTTTACCAAAACTAAAGGTTCTTTGACTGATACTAACTGTGTCTTTCAGGACTAGCAACCAAAATGGCGCCTCCCAAGATTCTGAAAGGAGAGAGTCTTGAGCTGTTTAAGCGTTCCGCTAAACAACAGTATCCAGATGCAGATGAAGCTACAGCTGAGAGCAGATACCTCAGAAAGACCCGTACGGAGGGAGTCTTCTTCACTGATGAATTTGGGGAAAGATGTATTTGGGGCCCAGGTAAGTTTTATTGAGTATTCATTCTTAGCTTTGCTTAGTCCTCATGAATATAGATGTCCATAACCCTCGTCACCTATACCGTGGTGAGCCTCAACCAGCGGCCTACAAGTACAACAAATTTGCGACAACCGTAATGTTGAATAGTATCGCTCACATATGCTACAAACCGGTTCCTCTGAGTTACATCGATAGACCGGCACCCAAAGGCTTTCGATTCTTGACGGGACATCGAAGCGAGCGTGGATGGAGATTGCCTCAAAGTCATCAGAGACACTTCTTCCAGTTTCCTCCAGGTAAGTCTTGTTGCAAGCTCTTTGCAAGCCTCAAAGGCTTCTCTATAGGGCTTACTAACTATTCTTTAGAGATCCGAGCCCGCATCTTCGAATTCGTTTTGACAGCTCCAAACGAGAAATCCGCGATCTGCCCACAAATTGTCCGAGGGAGCTGGAAGGCCAAGGAAATGGTCACCTACGAAGACACACATAGTATCATCGATCATGGCGATGAATATGAACCCAGCCCCGAATACGCCCGCGTCAACAGACGAGATAAAGACGGTCCATATATCGAAAAACGCCTGATCACTCGTCCTCTTATTGACGCCACCTGTCTTCGAAGCTGCAAGAAGTTCTATCAAGAGGGATGTCCAATCCTCTATGGTAAGAACACATTCGGTTTTGGAATGGCCAGCAGCCACAACTGGGTTGCTACTCCACAGTTTCTGCCGGGTTGCAATAGGCTTCATCATCCTAATCCTCATAAGCCAGGACCTGAAGAATGGCACGCTGAGATCAAGGAGGCGATCGTCCAAGTAGAGCAAAGACGTCCTGTGTTTATGCTCTCGGGCTGGGTATACTACGATAATTTCATCAGATTTCTCCATAAGATTGGACCTCGTAACGCTGCTTCACTTCGGCACCTCCGCTTCAATGGGACTATAAAGATTCATACCTGCAAGTACCCTTGGGCCACCGACGAAGTTCATATGAATTGCCGCCACGACTTATACCGCAGCATGCGACTTTACACGTACTTCATCAACAAGTTCTGTAGTTCTGTGGATGCATTGAGCTTTGTCCTGGGAGCTGATGAGTTCGTCGAGGACGGTTTCGTCGTTAGCGAGGACCCAGGAGACCCAAATCTTCAGAACCCCAATAACCTTCCTGTTATACCACCTTGGCGAGTTACCTCAATGCAAGATGGGATGACGAAGCTCCTAGAGAAATCGCTTTGGCACATCAAGAGCCTTCGAAAGATCGAGGTAATGCAATGGGAGTGGAATATCGGTGATAGGGAATGGGATATCGTTCCGCTTCCCTTTGATGAGCCGGTTGTGGAGCAAACTCTAGAGAAGATTAAGAAGCGCCGCGAGGAACAGATGGAGCGAAAGATCCAGCTTCGGACAAAGATCACTACCAAGAGTAAGAAGGTACAGTGCGGGTTTTGTGGAGAAGACAATCATTTGTGGGGTGATTGCTTCAATCTTTGCGCTCTTTGTGGCGAGTATGGACATTTCAGGGATACTTGCACAAATTGGTCTAAAATACGATGCCAATGGGCTCAGAATTTACAACCAGGTAATTGAGATAGTAGCTAGATGCCGGGATCTCTACTCAATTGGGATATTGGAGTGGAGGGTGGGTCCTTTGAGGAGGTTTTCTTAATACAGATGATTTCTTTGGCTGAGGTACGATAGCCATTTCTCAGAAATAATACATTCTATTGTATTTCCTGTGTTGAATTGACCGTGACTATGTAGACTTTGAAAATGCGATACAGTACCAATATGATTGGGTAAGCCTCCAGAGTAAACAACAATTCTGACTATTTGATTAGCCGAGATCACGTGTTAGCCATTTCCTGTCATGCCTGTGTTTGAGGGTAAATCCCATCCTACAAACACTGTTTCTTCTGCCCAAAAGAATTGATAAATCCAGATTTTCTTTTGCGCTACGACGCTAATCTAACTATATGATTAGTCGGATTGTTTAAGTCTATGACAAAGCTATCGAGGCTATTTGCTTCCGTATCTACGTCCTATTACAGGTAAATTATCTGTAGCTAGAGGACAATACAATACCTATATTTTTTGGTTCGGAAATTCTAGAATGGGTCACGGGAAATATACCTGGTCAGTACTTTGTATATACTGTTTAAGAAGTTTTTATACCAAAGCTCTAGTACAAGTAAAACAATTCTCTTGTTATCCCTAGCTAATAGAAAGAAAGCATCAATAATTAATCAAAACTCTTTATATCTCCATTTGAGTTGTACGAGACTTCTAAAGTAATAAAATACAGTACGAGCGGCGTCTTCATCCGTGCCTCTTAGAATGTCGTGAAAAATGCCGTCATTGTCTCGAAGGTCCCCAATCACTTTCTCACAATGGCCATAGAAGGCCTGCCGAGTGTCTCCGTAATATACGAGAGGACGCAAGTAATCAGGAAATTTACTAATTTCTGACACTGTCTGTAAAATGCATCTAGGAGGACACAGAAGTAAGAATGGTTGGGGTGGGCCTGCTGGATGGACCGGCTTTTATACAGAGTGACGCCTACCTCTCTTACTATCTCTGGTGTCACTCCATCTTTTCTCAGGAAGTTAGGAGGCATTATTTGAAACATTTGAGATAATTGATATATCATTCTTAAGTATCAAATAAAAACAGCTATACTAATGTAGTTCCCGATGGCTATAGATATATTTCCCGTAAAGCGACGCAAAAAGAGGTACCTTAGAGGATTCTCCAGTCTATGAAAATATTCACCTTTCTCAACTCCAGACAAAAGGACATAGAATGGTGAATCCTTTAAGCCATTTCAAAACAGCATGAGCCCTAGCCCTAAAACACAACCTAAGCCGCTACTTTCCGAGACTTGAACGCCTAGTGCTTTAAATCCTGCGCCATCTACTCGACATGGACATCGTGGAGCAAAGGTGACGGTACAAGAACACAACAAACAACCTTGAAACCATCAGCAATTCTCATTGCAACACAACATTTCGAGTGTGAGAGAATACTGTGTATAACTCTATCTCTTGTCAATAAACCAAAAGGTTCCAGCAGCGCCGACGGCTCCTGGTGAATTCACTCTGGGTATGTTACAACCTTGAACTTGGATACTTTATACTCTGAAGTAGTCCAGCAAGCTAGCATTTGGCCAACGCTGACACCACTCAGAAGAGACAACTAGAAGGTCATTCAATATGGCAGATCCTCTAGGAATCAGGGACTGGGATTGGACTCCAGGCAGTTCTAGGTATTGGGGTCCAGAAAGTATCGAATCCTTCGCCGAGGAGACCCTCAAATACTTCCCATCAATCCAGGATCCCAAAGAGGCACTCAGAGAATACGTGAAGAAGTACCGAGTCAAAACTGTATTCTGGACCAACGAAGATGGCGAGCGTTTTGTATGGGGACCAGGTAAGGACCGCGCAGACCCTATGCCTTAACGAAATGCTGACAATAGAAGATGTGGAGAATTTCGTGACGAAGTATTGGTTTGAGAATACGACAAAGACGTACTCGGCAGAGAGGGGTCGGACATACCGTGTTTTGAAACGGCCATTGACATTGGAGATTGTTAATCAACCAAGTCCGAAGAGCTACAGAAAGTTGGTGGCTCATACCAGCGAGCTGGAAGGCCGTGGATGGTATTTACCTGTTGGTGATAAGCGCCATATTCTCAATTTTCCAAGCGGTAAGTGTCTCTGTGTTTGGCAATATGGCATTCGACTAACAACCTCTAGACATAATTGTTCGAATTCTGGAGCTACTCCTAGTTGCCCCCAAAAATGCAACCATTCGACCAGTGACCGTCACGAGCAATTGGAAAAGAACCTACACAACCGCATCCTTCAAGTTACTAGAGAAACTTCGAAAACGTAATCAGGATGCCGACCCATTCCAATTCATCGAAAGGAATGTGATGATTGCATGGGTCCCCAAAAGAGATGACGATGGCCCCTACACTATGAAACGACAGATTGTCCTTCCTGTACTGGATGCTACGGTCCTGCGAACCTGCAAAGTCCTCTATGAATATGGATCAAAGATACTCTACGGGTACAACGAGTTCGATTTCGATCTATTCGACCCGCACGACGAACAAAATTTCCCCCGTCGTTCTCTATTCGGCAAGAAAACCTACCGTCCTCGACCTTGCAAACCAGCTGGAAATCAGTGGATGGGAAAGATCAATGAGGGTATCACTCAAATAATTCAGCGTCGGCCGGTCACGATAATCGAAGGTTATATCTATTGCGACCCTTTTCTGAGATTCCTTCACACCATTGGACCGAAGAATGCGGCTCTACTTGGTAGTTTGGTCTTTACAGGGAGAATGAAACTCCACGATTGTCCAGATCTAAACAGCGATACGCCCAGACATAAATGCGCTGATGGCCTTGAGGAAAGTGTACAGGTCTATATTCCGTTCATTGAAAAGTTATGTAAGGAACTTCACACCTTGACCCTCTTTCCATTGAAAGATAGTCTTTGGCACCGTGACGTTGTAGTTCCACCGGGACAACCAAAGAATTCCGAGGAGGCTCTCAATCAGCTCGTTCGACGTTCGATTTCAAAATTAACAAGTCTCAAAGACCTGTTTGTTCTTCAGCATAGAATCACTGGTAAATGTGTCACGATATGGAACTGGGACAGAGACAATGACGACCTTTTGTGGGAAGACCGAGGTCGGAATGTTCCAATTAAATCTGCCATGGCCGAATGGGTTGATGTCCAGAATGAGTATCGACAAATACAGAAGAAAGAAGGCGCGACATCCTCGACAATCGCACATCGTTCCACGGCTCAAAACAGACAACCTTCCAACACAAAAGAAGAAGACCCAGTATGCGATTTCTGTGGTGAGAACCACGTTTGGCCAGACTGCTTCAACCTTTGCAACGTCTGTGGAGAATACGGTCATTGGGGATCGTTATGCTTAGATGAATTTCAATCAAGGTTTTCAGAAGACCGTTCGCGATGATTGACTTCCAAACTGTTGGTATACGCACAGGGGTCTTGAGGGTTGGTAACGCAATTGGCGAAAGAAGAATAGTCAGACCCGGTTGGGGAAACTCGGGGTAGTCAGGTAAAGTAAAAAAGCATGTACTTCCAAGTACTTCCTCCCAGGCGTAACAAACGTTAATTTTTAGTGGGCATACAAGGCAGCACGCCCATTGAATTTAACGTTTGTTACGCCCGGGAGGAAGTACTTCGTAACATGATAGGGAGAAGAAAGGGGAAGTGGAGACTCGCTAAGGTCTGACGCTGTATTTACATGCATGTGTTAGACATTGTACATTATCTGGAATAAACTTTTCCAAGCAATCTTGCGGGCCGCAAATCTTGCTGTGGTTAATCACCGTGACCTGCGTTATTCTTGCTTGTATTCTTTCCAACAGCCTTCGCTGAAAAGAAACTACTGAGCTGATAAGAGACTCGACCGCTTCTAGCCGTATCATCAGCTATCAGGTCTTGGAATGTGCGCGGGAAGTTGGACTGTAAGCTAAAATAGTCTACTATGAGACACTCAGGTGGTGACAAGTAGCGTAGGCTTGTTTTTCTTTTGCAAACGACTCTAGCCTCCGACTTCCATCGCTGCATTGTCTTGCTGCTTCTATTCTGAATTTCTATACGTCTCATGTTAATTCGTTCTTCAGGGTATGGCTTCCCTCATCGCGCGGCGAGTCGGCGAAGCTGCAATTGCGAGGATCTTCGGCCGGACTGATGAAGTATCACCGCTCTCAGGCCGATTGATTCCAGGTTGTTTGTTTATGCTCCAACCACTTTCTTGATTGAATCCTTGCAGCTATCCGCTTCTGGAATTTATTGTCCCCACCATCAAGCTTGGGCCTGCGGAATTGAGCGGCTCGCTGAATCGTCGTATTGCTGCTAAACGAACATTCGACGACAAATTCCGTGGCCCCCAAGGGAGAAAAAAACACAGGCAGATCACGTGTGTGGCATTTTACCAACTTACCACTCACATAAGCCTCCAAGGACGGGTGGCGAGGCTTATTTAATACTTATCCAATCGGCCAAATCGACGAAGCCTTTGGTACCCATGTCGTCACGCTTTGCTAAGATTCTTGGTCTTACGTACTGGGCTTCAATATAACCCGATCTTGGCTCACCAGCGGCGAAAGAAAATACTTTTTTGAAGCAAGTGCTGTTTGCAGAACCTCCTTTCCCAGGAAATACTTCGTGTAAAAAAAAGAAGGACCGATTCTCCCGACCGGCAACTTTTGAGCGAAAGCGTAAACTGAATCAACCCGCATTCTGATTGGAGCTGTCAACGGGAATGTCCCCTATCCCCACATGCGGTTTAGAGTTTTGCGGGGGAGCCGATGCCTGTGCGGGGACTAGCTAAATTTATATGGGGTGGTGTGCGGGTCGTGATTGGCTGGCGGGGATCGCTTTGCTAGCCTACGTCGAAGGCGCCCTTGTCGAGAGTCCAGACTGAGATTTTTCTCCAAGGCTTCACCAATCAACACGCTCAATTGTGGGCGATCTTGGATCCGCTTCTCAGGTGACAAAGGACTGTTCGCGGAGGGCTGGGGTAGGAGAAAGCTACCCCGTAACCCCGCCACAGTCCCTGTCACGCGTGAAAGTATACATCGTCATGGAACCATGTCGTGCCCCTATGCTTATAAGAACTGCTTCCTTCCCCGATCCATCTTCTTTTTTTCCACGTTGTTCTTGAGCATCTTATAAAGTCTTCAGACGAGGGCTTACCTAATTTTTCAAAATCCTGAAGACAATATGGGTATCTCTTTGAAAAAGCCCGAGGGCGTGCCAGGCCGATCATGGCCAGCTGTAAGTTTTATTTCCCCAGGGCTAATATCATTAGTGGAATAACAAACTAACTTTTCAACAGATTGCCATTGGAATGTTCGTCGCCTTTGGTGGTATTCTATTTGGTTATGATACCGGAACCATTGGAGGAATCCTCGCCATGGATTACTGGAAGAGACAATTCTCGACCGGTTATGAAGTGGGAGGTGTACCAGACGTTGATGCAGCTCAAACCTCCTTGATTGTATCCATTCTCTCAGCCGGAACTTTCTTCGGTGCTCTCTTCGCAGCCCCTATTGCTGATTGGATTGGCCGAAGATGGGCTTTGATTTTCTCAGCTGGTGTTGTTTTCAACCTCGGTGTTATTCTCCAAACAGCATCAACCCAGATTCCAATGTTCGTTGCTGGGAGATTCTTTGCTGGTCTCGGTGTGGGGTTGATTTCAGCACTGAGTAAGCTTTCCAAGATCTTGTTCCCGCTGCCAATCCTTGGCTAATATATATTTTTAGTCCCACTTTATCAATCTGAGACTGCACCCAAATGGATCCGAGGTGTCATTGTCGGAAGTTATCAGCTTGCTATTACAATTGGTCTCTTGCTGGCTGCAGTTGTTGACAATGCCACCAAAGACCGAGCTGATTCAGGCTCCTACCGCATCCCCATCGCCGTCCAATTCGCCTGGTCATTGATCTTGATCATTGGAATGTTGGTTTTACCCGAGACTCCTCGTTTCCTCATCAAACAAGGAAGAATGGACAGAGCCATTGTGTCTCTCGCCAAACTTCGTCGTCTTTCAGGAGACCATCCAGCAATTCGTGAAGAACTTGATGAAGTTCAGGCTAACCACGAATACGAAATGAGACTTGGCAAATCGTCCTATCTTGATTGTTTCAAAGGAAACATCGGAAAGAGACTTGTCACGGGATGCTGCTTGCAAGGACTTCAACAACTCACTGGGTAGGTTTTACATGGATCCTCGAAAACAGTCTGATGAGCAATTGCTGACTCCCCTCTAGTGTCAACTTTATCTTCTACTATGGAACTCAATACTTCCAGAACTCGGGTATCAGCAACAGTTTCGTCATTACCATGATCACCAGTGCTATCAACGTTGTCTCCACCGTACCAGGACTCTATGCCATTGACAAGTTTGGACGTCGTCCACTTCTCCTCTGGGGTGCCGTAGGGATGTGCGTCTGCCAATTTCTCGTCGCTGTGCTCGGAACAACCACCACCGGTCAAAACCCCGTTGACGGTACAACCTTCGCCCTCAACGTTGCCGCGCAAAAGGCTTCCATCGCCTTCGTATGCATTTACATCTTCTTCTTCGCCTCAACCTGGGGTCCAATCGCCTGGGTCGTGACGGGAGAAATCTTCCCTCTCAAGGTCCGCGCCAAGTGTCTCTCCATGACCACCGCCACCAACTGGCTCCTCAACTGGGCCATCGCCTACTCCACCCCCTACCTCGTAAAATGGGGTCCCGGTAACGCGAACCTCCAGAGCAAGATCTTCTTCATCTGGTTCGGATGCTGCTTCATCTGCATCGCATTCGTGTACTTCATGATCTACGAGACCAAAGGTCTTAGCTTGGAGCAGGTTGATGAGCTTTACCAAGAGGTTACTGTCGCTCGCAAGAGTGTTGGATGGACACCTACGACTACCTTCCGTGATATTAGATCTAGTGTCGCTGGACAGGGTGGTGTTAGCTCGGAGAAGACGTCGGCGGAGAAGACGGAGGATATTTATCAGAAGGATGTGGCTTAGTTAGTTAGTGCACTGGATGTGTTTTATGATAATGGGTTTTTTGGAAGAGGTTGATACAGGCAACGATAATGGAGTGTAATGTATTTTGTGGTTTGGTGGGTTATGATTATTAACGAAGTAAAGTATATTTGAAATGATAATTCTGTTGTAATAATTCTGTTATGAATCTTGAAGAGGTGTTTTTCTCAGAGTATTGTGATGTATTTCAATCACTTATCTCTCGACTATGACCTAGATAGGTGCAAATTAAATGTATGCGGTTTCTTCCAAAGATACCACCAGATTGTCCACCAGTTTGCAATAACTTCAAAATAAAAATGTCTCACTTCTAAATAAACTCACACTGAAGTACGAGTACTGCCTGAATATCACATTCTCCCTTCCCCCACAAGCACACTAGTATACCTTAATCTTCTCCAGAAACCCAAAACCATGTATCTATCTCACTCCATGTCTACCTTACAAACGACAACAAAGATTTAGAGAATAGAAGAAAGGTTCCTGATTACTAGCCAGTGTTATAAATAAGTTAAGTTAAGTAGTAGCACCTATTTAACTCAACTCAACTCAGAGTACTAATTAGACCTACTCAACTCAACTCGCCAAGTACCCGAGTGACTCTAAGTCCTACGGCGTACGCGGGACGGAGCCTCGCCCGGGCGGTCCGACTACCTGTACTATGACGGCCCTCCCTTGTATACTATATACTATATAAGCGACGGTATAACCGAGTGCGTTTGAGTTAGTTGAAGTCTACTTTTTTAAGGTGATATTTAGGTAGCTTTAGAGAAGTAGTAACCTTGAAAATTATTAGAAGATTATTTATATTTAATAATATATTTACTATTATTCGAAAGGTACTAAATTAGAGGATCTTTCTTTACTTGTTAAGTAAGTATAAGGGAGTTACTATTTATATTAAAGTATTTTAAGTACTACTCTAGTACTTAGATTAACTATTCGACTTAACATTTTAATACCTACGACTTATACTTAACTTAACTTAAGTCTAAGTATCTCTAAGTAGTACTCGAGTTATTAAGTAGTTTATTAGAACGCTATTACTATCTAAAGGTATAGTAACCTACTACGAGGAGGTTTAGAAAGACTATAGTTCCTTACTCTAAAATCTATATTTATAAATTATAGTTATTTTTTTAAGATAAGCCTTGTTTTATTAATATATAATAGGATTCACGTGAGCTCTAGGTAGTAGAGTAGTTAGATAAATATAGTTTATTTACTAAAGAAGAAGTAATATATTTCGAGAAAACAGACTAAAAAGACCCTAAAGGCTTACGTAATATAAAATCTCAACTTCTATATTATTAAAACAGTCCCACCTATTAAAAAAGCCTATCCCTACTACTAAGAAAAGAATCTCTCTCCTTCTCTACCTCTGAGTATCCTAGAAGAAACCAGCAACTAACTAATCCCAACCCTCCTATCCTATCACACACCTCACATAACATTCCTAAAAATCCCCCTCCCATCCTCTAACTTCCTTATCTGATCCTCAAAATGCTCCCTCTTACTCGTCGCCGAAGCCGGTTCGGACGCCATAGCAATCGCCACACGAGGCTCCAAATTCGTAATATAAACGGGGGAGAAGATTTTCTCCAGGCCGCGGATAATATGGCGTTCAATGACTTGGGTCGTGACGTTCGCTACGAAGGTTTTCTCCGAGACCTATTTGTAGAAATGAGTCAAGGTAAGATTATAGATGGTAGAGAAGAGATGGAGGAAAGTGAGGAATAGGGGAGGGAGGAAGTACCTTGTAGATGGAAAGTACGCTCTCAAGTGCATCCTCGTTACTGAAGCCCTCCATATTCTTCTCCGCATCGTCGGAGTACAAACCTACGACTTTCTCGATATCGACGCTCTTTGCTACTCCCTCCTCCATGACCGTCGCATCTTTCATTAAGAGAGCCAACACATTCTTCTGGCGCTCCTTCCTCTGCTTCCCGATAGTCATTGTGTAGTAATGATTATAATTAATCGGATGCCCTCTCAGATCCGCCATCAACCTCTCCAATTCATTCTTAGCCTCTTTCTCACGCTTGCCTAGCTCCTCGGCTATCTTGTTCTCCCAGATACGACGCTCCACATCTTCGGGTGTGAGGTCATGAAGTAAGTTCTTGAGGAATTTATGACACACGACGCTGATTTCTTCGAGGTGGTAGAGCGCGAAGTCGTACCACTTCTCCGTCAGCTCCTTAAGTAACTCGGAGATGATGAGTGGGTTGAAAGACCCAACTAGTTCCTTTCCACGAGAGCGGATGAGAGCTTTGGAAACCCATTCCAAGGCCTCCTTCCTCGTGATGATTTTTGGTGCCTGGCTTTTGTTGGGTTGGAGATGGATTGGTAGAGGGACATCCTCACCGTCCTCGCTCTTTTGCGAGTCAATACGGAATTTGGGACCGTTGATACGAACATTCTCGGCGAATTTGGTGTTGAGAAGCTGAACCACAGCACGGGTTCGGCAGAGTGTCGAGGGAGATTGGAGAGCGAATTCGGTATCCACGTTTTGGTGGAAATACTCGCCTTCATAGTGTCCATCTACAGCTGCCTTGACGATCTCACAGTAATTGACGCTGAGTTGCGCCAGGTAGGCTTTGCATTCCTCTGCCGAGGAGCGCGATTCGCCCAGTTGTTCGAGCTCTTTTTGGGTGGAGAGGAGCTGTTGCTCGAGTTCCGCTCGGAGATTAGGGAGTTCCTTGCGGACGTGTTCGAAGAGTAGTTTGCTCAGACGAAGTCTCAACGCTGCGATACCAACATCTTCTTTAGGAACAGAGGACCAGTTTGTGGTTCGAAAAAAGGATGCTTCGAGTTCATTTCGATCGGATAGGGAAACGTCCCGCTCGTCGAACTTCCGGTTCTTGACGACGTGCCAACCGAGCTTGAAGAAGATGTCCTCGTTGCGGGCAAGCTCAATGTATGCCTTCTCGGACCCGGATCCAGCAGGTGGTATGTCTGGTTTGGTGATGACACCAAGGGTGCGATCACCTTCTGGATCAACCTCACGAACTTTGCTCAAGATGCGTTGGTTGGCATAATCCGTGGCTGCGCTGACGACGGCGAGACAAATTGTTCTCGGCTGCTTGATGTAGTGATTTGTGATCTCCTCGACAAGAGAAATATCTTGCGTGTTGGTCTGCTTGGTTTCCGTCCCAATAAGACCAGGGATATCAATCAGGGTAAGTTGAGGACGATTGGCACCCTCATAATTGATACTCAAGACATCACGAGAGAAAGCACGAGGCTTCTCGCTTGGTTGGGTATCGCTCGTCTTCCCAATTCCCATGACCGTCATTGCTTCATCCATAATGGCGGGTAGTTCATCAAAATCAATAATCGTCCGTTCAAACAACTTGATCTCATTCTGCTCAGCAACAGGACGTGCAGTGTCAGGATTAACCCGAATCGTAATTGATTCCATGTTCGCACGACGCAACTGGATCTCCGTTGCATAACGGGTGCACAGGTTATCATTACGTGGGAACGGGATCTCAGTCAAAGCCTCAAGAACCGAAGACTTTCCTGCAGACTGATCACCGCAGACCTAAGTTGAAAGATATCAGCGAAGCTTCAAGAAGCAAGTAAGGCACCCAAGATAGCTGGGAAGACATACCACAATCTGGGGAAGAGAAACTTCTCCCTCCAGCCCACATTTTCGGACTTTGGCTATTGTATCAAGAACGGTTCTTTGCTCCTCTGTTTGCAGTTCTTCCAATGAAGTTGTTTTCGCAGTGGCAGAAGGAGCACTGGTAGGAGTCACCACACCATTAAGGCCCTGGCCTTTTTGTCTCAACGGCACTCCTCCACGTTGGATAGGAGATTGAGGCCGAGAAGAAAGGGACGCAGAGGTGGAAGGTCCAGAACCCTGAGGTGTAGATGTCTTCTTGTGGGGAGGCATATTTGAGAATGGTTCCTCGCTGCCAATAAGTTGAATTGCAGAAGGTTTGAGAAAAGAGAATTTGATCCGATCCAACTTCTATCGCAGGGTGACTTGAGAAGAAACCAAGAACCGATACTCGTTTCCTATCCAAAGAACGGGGAAACACCTCTTTGATATAGAACATCTCGAGCTGGTTCTCAAAAGCGTTCTCTGTTTGACTCGCTGCAGCAGAGTCGGCAACTCGGCCACCCCTACCCTCCCCCTCGTCGGCCTCCCGCATTGGAAGGTTAGCGAGGGCACGGTAACGCAACAAGGCGTTTTACCAACAACATTCTGCCCAGAGAGAGAATCACAGATCTTTACCGAGCCCCCAGTCTTTGCTTTGAATCGGGATTGGGTACAGTAGTTGCGATCCTGTGAGGCTGTGAAGGGTAGGATCTACATAGGACCTTGCAGTTGGTTTCAAACTTAAGGTAGACGAGTTGAAGAGGGCAAACAAGTTCAATCTGATGCATGTGCAGAAAACGTGTGCAGGCCCAATATAATATTCATCTCTTGCTCTGTCCATCCACATACAAACGAATCGTGACGATAGAGAGCTGACTCGCAGCATCTGCATTTCGGAACAAGAGTGAGTCGGGTAGCTACATACCATCCGCATCCCTTTTCTTTTCCCCCTCGTCAAGTCTCTCACCAACCTAGTATTTACTTCCAAATTCCCATTCCAATATTTTCTTTCTTTCCCTTTTCCACCTATAAACAAGTCTTCCTTCGGGGATACGCATATCGCATTGAATCCTCTTGCCACAAACTGTAAGTCTTACCTGAAAGAGAAATAGGTAAAGACTCGGTAAGCTCCTCTATCTCACCGTTGGAATTTCCCTGGTCATTGTTGGTATAAGTGGGGAGGAAGGTACCCGTAGGCAGCGAAGAACATACCTACGATAGGGAGGATAGGGAAGAAAATTCCTCCTGGTTCAGGGCGTAAAAGGTCGAGTGGCTTCCATACAATAGAGACAGTATCATAGGAAAGGGGAGAAAGTTAGCCGTTTCTGCCCCCGCCTCTCCTCCACCTCCACCTTACCCCCACCCCCACAATCTCAGCCACACCCGTCCCGATGCACCTCCACCTCCACCAAAACACCCATGGCCATGCTACCCGTAAAAAGCATCATTACAATAACCTACATTTCAATTTCCACTCTCACATCAAATCCACAAATCCACAAGGTAAAAAAACCACCGAAAACACATCTCATCATCATCAAAAAAAATCATCGAATTGCTCTCTCTCTTTCTCTCTATATATATAAAAAGAAGAAAAAACTATGTACTGTACACTATACCCATCCATTCCAGCTTCCCATCCTCGCAAGGTAGGGGAAAGGGAAAAAGGGGGTTAGCGACAGAGAGTATGTATGTATACATGGTATATCCGCCCCCCAAAACAAAACAAACAAACGCCATCACCCAACTCATCTCCCTATTCTCTTGAGAGTGGAAGTCATCAATCCCATCCAATCCAATCCTATTCCATTAGCGCCAATCCATCCAACACACCCATTCCAATCCGATCCAAGCCAGAATATTACTCATGCCATGTCATGTCATCTATCATTTAAATCATCATTTTTTTTCTAAAAACAAACAATTCCGGTTTGGTGATTGCTTGCTCAGATGCGGAATCGAAGACCCCGCTTTCCAAGCCAGCTCTTCTTCCTGCCCGCATCGATGCTCTCGAGGATCGTGCAGCTACCCCCCGATTGGCAAGGCTTGCTTCGCCCCAGATTCTTGTAGCTTGGTCCGTACGGCCCGTTGACATAATGGTACTGTCCAACGAATCGCCACTGTCGGATATCGCCCAATTCGTAGAACTTGTCGCCCCAACGGCCGTTGTACCACCACCATCCCATTGGTGCATTGGGATTATTAAGAGCTGGTTGGAGCTTGTTCATTTCCTCTTGTGATGTGGCAGCTTGTAACGATCGCGCGTCCGCGTTGTGAGTGACGGTCGTGTTGTAATGGTAGGCCAGATAGTTCTGAGCTGGGTCCCAAAGAGGTCCTTTATCGGTTACGTCGGCGAGCAGACCAAAGGGGAGAACATATGGGTGTTTTCCGGGTGTTGCATACATCGCGTGAGATCCGTACGCCGAGTATAATACGGGACGTCCCTCTCTACCCGGTCCTTTGCCTTTCTCAACGGCATCGTATGCGTATGCAAGGCCTCCAGAATGTGCCGAGAAGAAAACTGCCTTTGGTTTTCCGTTCTGGAATCGAATCAAAGAGTGCTCCCAATCCCCTACATGATTCCCAAATCTAATATTTAAAACGGTTGTTCCAAGGTTGTAACTGTAAAAGTAGAACCAAAAGGCATCTAAGATTCCATTTCCTTTATCAACCAGAACTAGGATGACGGGAGCTGGAGAATAACCGCCTGGCGAGGTAATGGCTGGAATTCGCTTCTTCACCTTATCGCGAAGCTCATGTCGATGCGAGGGACGAGCGGGCTTCGAGTTTTCAGTGGAAGTCACGAAAGGCTCTGCCTTTTTGTTGTCCTGTGGTGATGCAGTGGGATCATACCAAGACTGCTGCTCGTATAAATCCGAAGATTCCGCAGAAAATTCCATTGGCTTGTCAACCAAGTCGCCATCTCCATCCGGCTCTTCGTAGTCGTCATAAGGCACTGGCTTGTTATAGGCACTTGAAAGCCATTCCGGTCGTTGTTCAACGTCATCTCTACTTTGCATGAACAAGAATTTCCCCTTCGTCTTCTTATTCAGTTCGTGGAGGTTGAATACGTTATGGAAGGTGCTGTTATCGAGACCAAGAGTAGTGTGGTTCTCATAAGGCACGGTATGCATCAAATGTTCAGCAATATCCGAGGGCCAAAACTGCTCCTTAGAGTACAGGTGTATCAGTGGCGCATGGTCAAGGACATATTGAGGAACCTCCTTTAGGACAGCACTATCGCCCTCCCAATCCCCTGGTTGTGGTTTTCCATCACCATGAATATCCTTCCAGTCAATGTATTTCGCATATTCCTCCTGCTCCAAGACCAAAGGTTCCTGTTCGTTCGATCTCTTTTGATACCTAAAAGGTAGCGCCGCGGGATCGGGGTGATAATGCGCCAGTCCGCAGACTGCCAACCACCGACATGCTTGCCTGTCTAACCACCATTTGGAGGTCGCAATCCAATCTGCGTCTTCCTTTTGTTCCTCGCTTTTGTGTGTGTTGGGATCGAGATGTTTACGTAGGGCGGAAACAGCAAAGTAAAGTCCGACTACAAGGACAATACCGACGAGAAACCGGCGGAGGACGTACATGGAGCCTCGCTCCTATACCCAGCTGGGTCTGATGAGGTGATAGGCAGAGTAAGTTCGAGTATATTACGGTGGCAGGCGTATGGAAGTGTGATGTTGAAAGAGGGAGAGGCTCAACGAGGCCAGCCAGCAGAGAGCAGTTATGTTTATATCAAGGATGCATCGAGGTACAGACACGGCGAGGAAGTGATTCGACGGCGAGGTGAAGGGGAATGGAAGTTCAACCACGACCAGCGGGACAGGTAGAGGAAACGTTCGCAGTGAATGTTATGTAGTTGTCCCAAAGGGCATGGCAGGGGAGGGTCGTAGGGATGAGGTGAGCTCTGATGATAAATCCAGATCCATTGTCCGGCGCCGTCAAAACCTTCCAACGAGTCCCGAACGATCCGTTGAAAGAAACTCTCGCCGCTCGCGCCCAGTAAAGTAGTCCAACCCAACCCAACCCAGCACAGCGCACCGCACCGCACCAGCACACGGGGCCGCAAGAACCCTGAAGTCTAGATGTGGATCCTAGCACCCGTCTGAGCCAGTATGCGCTCGCAACGAATTTTTCAAAGATTTGATAGCCAGTCGGGTCATGATCTGTGAGGGTGATGCCGCAAATGCCGACGGTGGATGCAGGTGCAAGTTGTTCATGACAGAAAGGGCAAGGGATTGAGCCTGTGGGTGCATGTGAGGTGGGTGTCCACGGGTGTTTTCCGAATCAGGTGTTGGCAGAACATTAGATATAAGATCCTTGACTCAGGCTTCACGTCCATACGGAGGTACTTCGTACATACTCGAGCACTCCGTACCTATGAACGACGGGAGCATGAAGTGGCTCGTGATGGAGAAGGGATGATTGTGGAAGCATACATTATATGAGACGAGAATTCCCATTCAAACACAAATACTAAATCTCATACAAGGTACCTAACTCTCTGCTACAATTTTATACCAGAAAAAGAACCACCGTGTTTGAATACTTCTCATATTGAGGCTGATATGAAAGTATCCCCGGGGCCCATCCCAAATGCTGCACCACTGCGCCAGCCTTTCCCAATACAATCAACCCCAAACAAGACAACCTGGTTCGGGACCAGCCCTGTCTTATCCGTCCGTATCGATTGCGATTGCTAACCTTATCTCTGGTCACCGCCAGCGCTCACATGTCGATCACCCCGGTCTTCAATTTTCTTGGTGTTTACCTGGTTTCACTGCACTCTGCACGGCTTCGTGGTGTTGAGATGGACATCTGCAATCACCAGAATCTCTGTCGAGGGCCGTTTACACGCACATCATACTGACTCTCGTATTTTCCATCTTCTTCCCCTTCTCATTACTCGAAAGGAGATAAGTCTGACATCTCCGAGTTCGGATGCATCGGTAACAACACGCCAAGCGGCACTTTCTTAACTCTCGTCTCTAGCTTCCAATCCACCAGACGAAAGAACAGATCCGGGAAATGCGGTCAATCACCACGCGATGTGATATGCTTTATTTCTGCCCTTCTCTCTTCGGACTTGACCCTTGCGATTCGGAATCGTTATGAATACGATGTGGATTCTTTGTGCTGCTGGTTTTGTGCATCTTGATTATTTATCCCAATCATGTTACCAGCTCAGTACTGTTTCCGCCGAATCCGTAGGGTCGCTTCGGCTTCTGTATCCGGCAATTTTGGTCTGATGTGTGCGAAAGCGAAAACAACAATCCAGATCAGCTCATCTACGAATATAACTCTTGATTTAATACACATAGGTGTTGGATTAGTCATGCAAACTGTTTGTAGAGTAGATTTCCAATCGCCTCATTTCTCTCCGGTTCGATCATGAACCGATCAAAGAATCATCTCGTAAACACTTCGTTTTGAAGGTTTCTTGGGGAAGAATATCAAGCGGTCTCTTGGCAGCCAAGGTCATCAGGTGGACTTGTAGTCTTGTACTGGGAACTCTACTCGAAGGGTCACTATGCGAAGCTCAACTGTCCTTACAACTGTGTCATCGATACTGAGATCATCTCAGTTGAAAACAACAAGGTTGTGTTGTACAGTACTATGTCTCGCTATGAGAATCAGACTTCTCAGAGCATCTCCTACTTAGCAAATGTAAATTGATTTCCCACGTGCTCTCGCGTTACTCCTCCTGCCATTTCCCGGTTATCCGTGCGTATCTTGTCGCGGTCTCGCGTTTTCATACATGATGCTTTTCCCCTTTCTTCTCAGTCACTAAACATCACCAACAACCCTCAAACACCTAGCAAACTATCCATCCCCAATTCTCAAATTTACTCCCCACCCAAACCACCACACCCGCAACTTCCCCAAAAGAATGAACACAATAGCACGCGTCAAAGCCGCAGCACGCACCTGGAGCCAACGACACACAATCGCAAGCCAGCCCTCCATCTCCGAGCCACCAGCAGAACACCGCTCCAAAAGGCGAAAGCAGGAAATTCCGCGGAAGACCAACGCACAGACGCTCCGGCGCGGGACTGGCACAGGCGAGGAATGGCATGTTACGGGCAGATACAAGATTACCAGTCCGCTGCTGGAGAGACTATCAGAGGAAGACCTCTTTCTCGATATTTATAGCCATGAGAAGGATGGGGAGGCGCAGTTGTTTGCGTACTTTGATTTTGGGAGGATTACGGGGGTTATGCGATTTGAGGGGAGGGAGAAGGAGGGTAGGGGGGATGGTGATTGTTTAACGAAGCCACGCCTGGAACGGTCTAGGGGAGGTTGTGATGATTTTGAGGATGGGAGTTCTAGCGATGAGGTGGTGGTTGAATTTCCGGTAACGGGGGACCCGATACTGCGACAGGAAAGTAATGATAAGGATGTGCATGAAATTCCATTTGCGAAATCACGACTGCAAACCGACGAGATCAGGCCTTCTAGGAAGAGAAACTATGCGGAATTTGAGGAGGAAGACTCCAGCGAAGTTGAGGAGGAGATAAATCGTGCCTCGATACCCCGATTGAAAGCCGATAATACGAAGTCATCTGGAAAGAGAGGCTTTGGAGAATCAGAAGAAGGAAGCTCCAGTGAAGTAGAGGAGGACGTAAATGGTTTCCATATATCCCGTTTGGAACCAACCAAGAAGAGAAGCCATGCCGAATGTGAAGAAGGAAGTTCCAGCGAAGAAAAGGAGGACGTAGACCGTTCCACCAAACTCCCCCCGCAAACCGACAATACCAGACCATCAAAGAAGAGAAGCTACGCAGAATTCGAAGAAGAATGCTCCAGCGAAGTCGAAGAAGAAGACAGCACCAACACCACCGACCAAGAAACCTACTGCCACGTCTGTGCCATGGAAACCCCCAAAGGCCCCAAGATCTCGAATCGCAAAGCAGCCATCATACCAGAGCGTTTCCGACTAGGCAAAAACAAATGGCCCACCAGAAATAACGCCAAATGGACATACCGATGGCAAGGCGAGGACGTAGGAACCGACACTCTGCAGCCTTTCTCCGAAGACCTCCCTTTTACGATTCGCTTTGGGAGTAATCGGGGATTGGATATTAGTGGTACTTTTGGTAGTCCTGGTGAGAACTGGGAATGCGGGTTTGAAGGTGTGAAGATTGAGGGAGGGCGTGAGGCTCCGTTCCCGATTGAGGAGTCGTGGCATACTTGTTAGATGTACCGTTGTGGAATTGAACTAGTATCTGTTGTTTGTACATGGGATTTAAAGGAAATTAGGAGGGGAAATGATGTGTAAGTTATCTACCTACATACCCTGAGTTGATATAATGAATGAATTTTACAACAGACGGTTTGTACTGTTTTTCCTTGTAGCTTTCAAGAGTGAATACCTTCCAGTATTGTAGAAGTGTTTGTTTAGTATACAGACAAGAGTGTTGGTTCCGCAAATCCTGATTGAAGATTTTTCTTAATAGGTATTCTCTTGTCTCGATTTCCAACCCCTCGCATGGAGGAAGAGCTGAACAGGACTTTATACCTAGTATCCATCTGCTCAACCGACCTCTCCCCGCTAGCACTAGTAGGACGAAATAGTACTACACACCCACCACTCTCCAAGATATTCCTATAATCCAGTTCGCATTCTTCCTCCTTCACAGATTAGAGAACCATATTCCCCGCTAACTTCCCACCAACGAGGACAGTGACGTGAAGATACTCTGCACTTCTCAGAATATATAGTCTTCGAAGTCTCCCATACTATCTATGATACATAACATAACCCCCTGTATACACCTTCTCAGGATAGAAGTCATGTAGGAATTAATATGTGACTACTCGCAACAACCAACTTCGGATAGCTGTCACTTCATCCCTCCTCTGCAGACCGACCGTTTATAAAGCCCTTCCTTCCACCATCTCCTTAACAAGATAACCAAATAAGACACTACTCCTCAAAGAAATCATTTCCCCCTCATAAACATAGCTCCCAAAATCCTCCCCAAGTACCTCATACCCCACCCTACTCCTCCTCAAAAATATCCTAAAAAAGCGACATCCCATCCAAACCGAGAATCTCACCATCCTGAGGTCTTGGATCCAAAAAGGAATCTACCGTAGGACCATTTTCCTTTATCTCTCATCTCTCATCTCTCAAAGAAGATAGATAATAGATGATAGATAATAAATATCGACATTTGCCTTCATCTCTCATCTCATTTCTCAAAGAAGATAATAGATAATAAATAGCAAATTCGTATTCAAACTATCAGACGTTAGCCGAGGGGAGTGTGTTAAACTAAACCTCATATCTCCACACACCTGTCCACTCGGTACCCAGAGGATAGCGAAGTTACTTCTCGAATCTCGGAGTTTTTGGATAGATATCTAGGTGTAGTAGAATCTTGCTATTTGAATATTTCGAGACGACTTACGGAGTATATATATAAGCCTAAGGCCCTAAGTGGAGAAAGATATAGGTCAGGTCATAGGATGGATGGTTTTTTCTTTGTTAATGTGTGGGTGGGGTTCGGAATAGAGGGGAGGGGGAAGGTATTTAGATATTTAGATAAGTTTATGGGGGGATTGTGTTGGGGTATTTGGGTAGTGTGGTTTTGATTGGGTTTGTGAAGGGGGTAGGGGTTTGATGATTGTGTGGAATTGTGAAATTGTGGTTACTGGTTACTGGTTTCAGTGGTTTGAGGGTATTTGTGTTATATGGGAAGGGATGAGGATTGGTGAGTTTGTTATGGTAGATTTTGATTCTTACCCCCTATCTTTTCCCCTTTTTTCTCAAGATAGAAACCCTGTATGCTTGTTGGAGGTGTAGTCTTTTCTTTCTCTCCTAAGAATCCGCCGGTGGGAGTTTTCACTTTCCTAATGGTTTGGTTTTTTTAATGATATTATTGCTGTGATGACTTGTAGTTTGGGGAGTATCTGTAAGTAGGGGTGTTGAATAGATGACTTGGTTTTTTTGTATGGAAATAGATTTACGTATGGTTTTTTTTGGGTGGACGTTTCCATACTCTTGTAGAAGGGTGTTTCTAGACGTTTTATAATATGATGCATGGAGACTGATGGGTTGACTTGTCTAATCTATAAATGTATGATGCAATATGTCGCTATTTTCTACATAGCTAGGTCCTATGTTACATGCTGGATCATATGTGCCTAGCTACAACAATAAGTCCCTAAACAGTTATATATGGTATAGTAAGCTAGTTCCAAAGGAGCGGAGTAAGCTAGCTAAAAACAAGTTATTGTTATAGCGACAAAGATGGTTTCGTTTATTGTGAACCAGTAGAATACAGTTATTATGGCTGTGTGATCAGCTATTACAAATGGGCAATCTTACTCGGGAAAAGCACGTCGGACAAAGTATTTCGTAGACTTGGTGGTCCTTTCCCTTATTACAACGCCATCATAGCAATGAACTGTGAAGAGATCTGAAAGGTCGAGAGCGGTCAAAAACATTAAAAAACAAACCTCTCGAAGCTTGAAATGGAAGATAATTCCCAGAAAATACGCGGGATGTACGTAATCGTATTCTGTGATATGGATATAGAAGTTGACGGGGGGTCATGAGTAGGGCCTCTCAGAAAGAGAGGTGACAATTTGTCGGCTTGTCTCGGTTGTGGTCTAACCCGTCCTTCTCTCGAGGTCTCTTATGATCGTATTAAGCGAGGTTGAGCTCGTCTATGTCTCAGCTAATATGCCCACGCCCTGAAAAACTCAGTAGCGAGAAAACATGATCAAAGCGGTTGGTCTCGCTTGGGTTAAATTCCATACCGCTCTGAGCTCAGAAGATTAGGTGAGTAGCGAGACTACGGTTTATAACGAGGAACCTAAAAGGCTCAGAGGGGAAGGCACGATGCCACCCCCTCACTTTCCCTCCCTTAAATTCAATTTTTGGTCCTCGAACATGAATCATGTGGATTGGGACGTACTCACCAAACCACGATGGTAGACCGCGGCCTTGAACTAGCAGGGTGATTTTGCCAGCGGTTTTTAGTAAGACTTTAGAAGTTAGGTTTATACTAAAAAGTAGACGAGTTCCGTATAATATTAGTACAAATACTATGAAACTAACAAGGGCCATTTTAGGAGGCTTAAGTGTTTATAGTACTAACAAAAGTTAATTTCCAAGTCATCTTACTTTTTAGTCCTTAGTTAAGCCTAGTTTAAGCAATAATGTAAGCCTTCGTGTTCTAAATAGACTCCTCGTATAGGTATTTGTGTTAGAAACCGTCCTTGCGTTCTCTTTATTTCATACTAACTCGTTACTAACTCGTTACTAAAATCCGCCTGCCAAACCTGTTGATAAGTTATAAACCTAATTATCCATACGCTAATAAACTATGTTACTTTTACTAAAAACCGTTGGCAAAATCACCCCCTTTGGTAATTGTAACACTATACGTTGGTTTGTTCACTTCACCACCTGCACAGGAACTCCTTAAATCTCCATCTAACCCGATGAACACTGCCACACATATGAATACTTTGACAACCCCGGATTCCCCAGATTCGCAAGAAAATCTCTTCAGATGAAAGATTGTTGCACATCGCAATATACGCGCCGCATTTCAGTCCCACTATCTCTCTCACAGACCTCCTCTCTGAAGCAAATCTCCCTTTTTGTGTGTCTCGGATTTTCTTCTGCGCACGGTCATCTCCCACCAGGAATTTTGATGCACTTGATTGAATAAGCCCTCGAAGGTAAATAATGAAAATATGCAAGGAGAACCAAAATCGCTGGGAATAATCACTCTGTACAATTCCAACATTCTCGATTTAATTGTGCTTGTGTGAAATAGCAGACATAGCAGATCCCAGGTTTACCGGTATTCTCAAGCAACATCCCTCCCCCCAAACATCATCTTATCCTCTCCTCACAACTTCACAACTTCTCTTCCAAGTTCCATCCCAAATTTCTCGAATTCTCTCTTTGTTGCACATCGCAAAATACGCGCCCTCAATCCGAAACTATTTCTCAACCCCTTCTTCGGCGGAATCTGATGATTCTCTTCTGTTTACGAACCGTGACACAGACCGTTTTTCTCGCTGCCGGCATGCGAAAATGTTACATGGGACGGTTGGAGGGGGACCAAGCGCGGAACGGCAATTGTTCTGAGTTTGGGGGGTTCGGAGAAAGGAACGAGAAGGAGAGTTTGTTGCACGTCGTGCTTTGAGCGGTAGTTGGTTGCGGTTTGTGCTTTTTGCTTTTCTCGGTTTCTGTAGGTGTGGTTGTGTGGTGAGGGGAGGAGGAAGTGGGAGCCGGGACGGAATGATTGGAACTTCGTGGTCTTTAGGATCATGTTTAAGGAGATATTTCTGTACCTGAATCAGTTCCCTCTGCTACCAATTAATAGCACCAGATGTTAATAGGTATCCTCCCAAAACTCTTGCTTACCTATTGGCACGCAAACTCGCACGTGACTGGCTTCTCTTTGCCGACTTCTGATCCCGTCAGGGCCTCATTTGGCACTTGTGGTGCGGGGTGGGCCCTAGATATTAACCCTGTGTGCTCTTTTGGAATTTTTGAAGCTCTTTCCTATTATCTTCGTGATACTCAAGTATACAATAAATAATGCTTATCGATTTAAAAGCGCAGGTGATTATGGCAGGATTTGAGGCTTCCAGGAAAGAATATATTCTCTTCGTGGAATAATACTCCCTATTTCTGAGAATGTAGAACTCATTCTCAGACATACGCTCCGTACCTACTTCTTTTCTCAGGATCGATTCTCGTGGTTAGATGTCCTCATTGTGAGGCGAAATGGGACCCTGTTTTTCCCCATTAGAACTGAGGTGCCTTGTCGTTGGGATGTCTTTTTATTTCGGGATGAATTATTACTGGTGCTTCTTTAGTACCCCTATGGTGTTAGCGAGCGAGCTACGGTAGGCCCACTATGATTGGGCTCGATGATGTAAACACCAAGTCCCAGCTAAATTAAAAAAAAATTCTGTAAACTCATCCTGGTACTTAACAAGCCAAGAACGCATCCATGATCTGTCCAAAAACACACGAGTTAGTCTCACCATCAAGGTCCTTTGGATCTTGTTCTTCCTCACGCGCAATTTGGCGCGGGAGTTTCGACTCCATGTCTTAACATGAAGCCTAGTACAATCCTAAGCACATTCAAAGGTTGTTGTAATGATCAAGAACTAAATTGGGCAGGCTTACGTACCCACAGAGCGAATACATCTCAAGGTCTCAAATAAGGGGAAAATGCCAGTTTGGAAAGCATCTCAATGGACGCCAATCGACCATTTGGAGACACGTCGAGGTGATATTAGGACTTTCTCTTATGATCTACACAAATATTGTCTTGAGAATTAAGGTTTTTCCTGCGTGTAAGGAAATCCACTATGCACGTTTAACTATGTTAATTCTCTTCACGTCTAGCGATCTACCTCTAGAGTTTTTTTACGACCATAATCTTTGAACATACAGTTTTTAAATTCCGTGGTTATAGTGAGTTGGATTGAATTTCCTTCTGTAAGGATTCTTGATAGTTAAGAGAAAAGTAGCTGTGTGTAAGATGCTGAAGTAAATTCTTATATGTTTGTGTTCTTGGTTCGGCTCTGTATAAAGCTTCGCTGACTCAGAGTGTCCCACGTGTCAGCTCATCCCTCCTCTTCATCAGTGATTCATCCAAAAGTTTCATACGGCCGCTATCCTCCAGAAATTCTATGGAAGTATCCGAAAGTGGCCCGTCAAGTATGGCTGTTCTCGTAGCAAGTTTCAGAGGCTCCATGTCGCTCACAACCACCCCCAAATCCCCATCATAAATCCCCTTTATCTTTGGCCACTGCCTCATCACTCTTAGCGCTCTGTCCAGTGTGGCGCTATCTTGTGTATTCATAGCAACCAGAACCGTCATTGAGACCACGTTTGGAATAAAGAAAAATGACCTCGGGTGCAATATTTCCGGTTCCTGGTTGTTGTAAATTGAGATTAGAGTTTCGACCAGTAGCAGTATTTTATTATAGGAGGTGTTGATGCGGATATTGACTGTTGGGGGTGCGAAGACTGCTGATTGAGAGAAGACGTAGGTTTTCGCTGCTGTGAGCCCTACATACGTACTAATTGCGGAAATAGTCTCGCTGAGGTGGGATATAGTGCTCGAACCAAGATACTGTTGCTTTAATGGGGAAAATGCAACCTCCCAACGTTCGTATGCTATTCGTAAATGATGAGCCTCTTGTTTCTTTGTTTCCATCGAGATGCTGTTGTTTGAATTTGGAGTATTAAAGAGCTGTATGGCCCAGTTTGCTAGTTTCAAAGCGGCCGAGGAGGCTTCTCGCACGCTTGTGAATGTCGTTGGTACACATGGACCTAGTCCTAACCTCTCGCTCTCAGTTGTCAAGACTAGCAAGCAGGGTGTTGGAGAAGACTTCGAGTACCAAGACGCGGTAACATCCAAGCTCGAGAAAGTTTCTATGATAGCGGGCTCAATCGCGTCTAGAGCTCCTTTTGTTGCTTTTTGAATGATTTTGAGGCCTGCTTGTAGGTGCTTCCTTCTGTCCTCATAATTCACTCTGATTCCCTCAATTTTGTAGAAGAGTAAACAGCAAGAAAGGACAATTTGTAGCGATGGCTTCTTGTGGTCTTGCAAAAGATTTTGCACGGCTCTGATAGCTTTGTTGTAATGTTGGAGAGAGGAATATGATATTGAATCGGATTTGAAGATGAAGCTCTTGTGGAAGGAAGCAAATGCAACTACCGCTAGTCGAAGGACGGGTTCTGAGTGACTCCATGATAGAATCAAACTATCCCAGAACTCAAGATTGGAGTGGCCACAAATATCTGGGGCAGCTTCAAGACGAAAGTAATGGAAAAGTTGACGTTCACTCTCATTACCCGGACTTTGAAAGGAGATTAATGTGGTTGGTTTCAATATAGTTTGGTAGTTACGTATCCTGACACAAAATTAGAGTCGGCTAGAAGTCATGTATCCAGAAACTGACCGAGATATCCTTTCTGCACCCAAAAGTTCTTGAACTCGTGTTTCATACTTTGGGAGCGATTCCGATGGTGGTTCGTTGTTTTTTCCGATTGAAAATGCGTGGAAGGAATCAGCATATCCCGCTGTGAAGGTTGATCGTTCACTCCAAATGCATTTTGAGCCAGCTCGCAAGCACCGATTGCATGTTCGTCGCTCCTCATTATGGTTAATGTCGCATCTGACTCTCTTCTTTCTTGAAAAGCAGAAGGTTCATTAGAACGGATTGGAAATAATGGTGCTGATAGCTTACCGGCAATTCAGGCATCCCGTGTGCGATCTTGGAACTGATTTTCTCATCATACAGCACAATGAAAAAGACCGAAGGTTGCTTGGGATTTGATCGCTCAAACGAAAAGTAAATTACAGTTTGCGACTAGATGTTGTGAAGACTCGAGAATAAAGACTAGTCGTTGGCGGTAAGCCAAAATAACACAGCCCCAAATAAGGTCGCATGGCAATCTCCAAAGGATTCTACTCGAGTAACACAATCCGGTATCTACGCTTCCAATCATGTTGCAACTATTTATTCCCGGAAGGCATTGCGGGGCCGCGACGAAAGGGTTTCCTCAATGGGATTCTTCTCTCGCAGCTTCAAAAAGCCACCAACACCGCAAGAAAAGTATTTACAAACTGCTGCTATAAAAGTGAAGTACTAAGTAAATTACTTATTTATCGATGCTCTTGTTTTTTTTAGCAATTCTCTTAGAGTACGGAGTATATAGTTAAGTTCTCAGTATGACGGATTATTCTGTCCCAATTCCCGGGGCGTGGGAGCTCCCACCACTCCCCAGTACAGTAATCCGAGGTCTGACTCATTAAAACAATACTCTCCGCCTTCACCAAAATGGCACATTACCAGATTCGACACCTTTACTTTAGAAATTTCTGGAAGGAAAATTTTCTCCTTACTCCTCCCAAAGGGATTAATCAGAAGACTCCCGAAATGCTCTCGAGAAATGGGATTCCGTCCAGAACAAATAACAATCAGTCATCGCACCTTCATCTTTTAAGGCCAACTCTGGAAAATGACATCACTGCTCTCGTCGGCTCTGTAAGAGGTAGACGGAAACCGCAGCCTTGAGTATATATAGAATGGTCCAGTTAGAAGCAAAGACGATGTACCTCGAAGTACAAGTAGAGGATCATGGGTTTACGTGTTTCGTGTTATATACCTACCTAGGCCTAAGAATTAGACTATGTCTTGGGGGTAGGGATAATAATTATACAATCTAAGACCGGTTTATATATTTACAATTTATATTATTATATGAAAAAGCTGGCTGTTATTATTACTATGCCAAGACCTACTATTAGGGGTACTCACTCTCTTATACCTCAAGCTAAATGAAGTAGAAGCTAAAGGGTTCTAATAGACTTCTATTATTATAATTCAACTTGTTTAATTATACTAAGTAGTATCTTCTAATACGGCTAGAGTAAGTAGGAATATTCTAGGAAGGTACAAGTATTATAGAACTCGAAGATAAAATATTTATTAGTAAAAGGCTATTCTAGCGCTAATAATTCTTTATTTCTACCCCTTCGTAGCCTAATTATTACTAGGCTCGTTTCACTACTACAAGTGGAGGCGAAATAATCCAAAAGGCTGGTTGTTATAATTATTTATAAATTTCTCCAGTTCGTTAAGAAGAAGAGGAACTGTATAGAGATTTGACTTATGATGTACCATATCACATTCTCTATATAATGCAATCTGTTTTCAACTTCGTCCTAGGCGAAATAATTGTAAGTTTACTAGGGTGACTAAGGTCAGCAACAGGGTAAGAACCCCTGAAAGCCCTACAATAATTTCGCCTGGGACGAAGTACGAAGTATATAATTATATTTTCTTAATCCAAGTTAAGGGGGCGGATGGAGAAGGAGGAAATGACAAATGGGCATATAAATTCATGTCGAAGCTTGAAAATAGAAGTGCTTCAAAGCGCCTATGCGTACGAGTGCGAAGATGCGGGGCTAAGGGGTATGCGGTTGATTCCGTGAGAGAGACAAATTTGAACAGGGAGAGAAACTGGGGTCTTTATACTTCTATGCCCAACTCACTACGTGTAAAGGTCCGGAGGTAAATGGTTCGACTATCCAGGTGTATGGATGGCCTGCGGTGGTATTCTTTCTAAGGAGGAGGAGGTCAGACCATCAGAATGCGAGGGTGGGTAGCACTAAGAACAACCAAAGTTTGCAAGACTCCTTGTTGGGCCACTTACGGAATAGAGAACACTTTCCTACGATCTACCGCTTATTACGGTCTTCTACGCATCGAAAGAGGGACTTCTAGAAGTATGAAGAAGTGGGTAGAAGCTTCCATTTCACACCGATTCGTACTCCACCCTCACACCCTAGCTCCTCCTTAGAGACGGTTCAGAAGAATTACCACGGTTGGTATAATTTTCAGGGGTCTCATAAAACTGCCCGACAGAATTGTGATTACCGTATTTGACCTCTTATTTTCGGTCTCTTGGAGGTTTACCTGTCCGAAGAGGAGTTGGAGTTTCTTTGTTGCTCATACCGGTGTTATGGAAGTTCGGCAACTTCCATCCCGTAAGCGAGAGTTTTAACGAGGGGGTGAAGGTTTGCTTGCGCCTTGCTTGGGCTCGGTGCTTTGTGCTTAGCAATCCACACCTTCATTATTAGAGGGTGATTCCACAGCATTATGAAAAATCCGTTGAGATTAATTAATTCCATCGGTGGTATGCAACCAGTGCTAAATCAAGGGGCAAAAGTAATGCGTTGGCAAAACCCCCAACAGCAGAGAGTTTTCTGGGGTAAAGAACATCGAACTCAAACGGGTGATCTGCCGCACATCTGATTAAAATCGCGAGGTAAGGCTTGGATTCTCTGCTTCTAGAATAAAAGTAAGCTTTTGTACCTGGAATCTTTAATTTAACCTTACCATGGTCCGTACTCTTGGAGGGTTTCCGAGGATCGCCCATAGGTACCCGATGTCATCGAGAGCCTCCTGACCGTTGTTACTTGGCGTACAACGTCTGGATTTACAATATGGTGGAGGAGTATATATCTGCTGAAGATTCCCTTCAATGTTTTCCTTTGCCACAGCTCTCACTGGACACTCCCTTAGCCCTAATAAACGACATTCATTCAATATATTAATTATACTTGCCCATTTCAACCGACAAAATGCAACTTCCAACTTTCATCGCCATCGCCGCTTTGGCAACCACGTACGTACAGTTCATTCATCCCATCTCGTCATCGAAGGGAAAAGATAACTAACACCACTTTATAGCGTCATCGCCGCGCCTGTTGACCACGTCGAAAAGAGATTCCCTCCTAAATCCAAGTGCACCTCAGTCCACCCACAAGGCACCGCTGCACCAGCAATTTACCCACCAAAGATGGGATTGCCAGGAGCCTTCCCTCCACAACCAACCGGTGCAGCCCCCAACTTCCCTCCACACCCAACTGGGGCTTTCCCTGGCTTTCCCCAAAAGCCAACCGGAGAGTGGCCAGCAAAGCCAACCGGTGCATTCCCCGACTGGCCTCAAAAACCATCTGGAGAGTGGCCACCAAAGCCTCCAGGAGCTCAATGGTGTGAGAGATCCCTTCTTCATGACACATGAATATTTTATGAATATGAAAGCTAATACCATTTCTTATAGATGACCCAAGCAAAGCACCACAAGGTCCACCAGGTCCACCACAAGGCCCGCCACAAGGTCCACCACCTGCCTGGCCATGGGGAAATGCACCACAAGGTCCACCAGGTCCACCACAAGGTCCGCCACAAGGTCCACCACCAGCCTGGCCATGGGGAAACGCACCAAAGCCAAACTTCGGGGGACCAGTCGCTTAATAGCCACTCAGCATACCTCTTGCCGAACTGAAGGGGGTCATGTCTATTGGCGGTCTCTTTGCGGGGTACTCCATGTGATATGGTCCTTGATGCTCGGTCACTACGTCTTGGAAAGACAATTATTAAGTAGCAAGTATTTTTAATATATAATCATTATTTTCTGAAGAAATTCTACTGTAAAAAGCTTCAATTATGGAGTACGTGATGAGGTCTTGGAGCGGTTCGCAACTCTTGATGTGACTTTGATATTGCGGATATTATATTGGGTTCAGAGGTTGAGTAACTCGACTCTGTGGATCATAGTTAGAAAACGCTCTATGATTCCTTTCGGCAACTAAACCCTCTGGCAATTTGGGGACAGACATCGTCACTTTGTGCCGGACAGTGGAAAATTGAGCACAAAAAGATAGGGATCATAGGGATACAACGAGTGTACTTTAACCTCCTCCTCGACTAAGCGAGTATACTTTTACTATGAGCTTAGAAACCTAGATAACTATTTTTTACAAGAGTTCTACTAGAATTCAAGCTACCCAAGCGTTCCGCAAGCTGTCTGTCTATATTACAGAGCCTTCGCCTAACCTCCCTTCACCTTCTCTGTAAACTACTTGCAACGTCCT
>LT855409.1:456878-469820 GCA_900184765.1 Hymenoscyphus fraxineus
TCTAGTCCGACAGACAAACAGGGGCTCAGATTTGGCTTGAATATCCATGAATACCTACTAGGTAGCAGGTCGGGCGACGGGCACCTTAACTACTCTAGCTGATCACGAAAATATCGTAATATAGAGAGTCTATCTAGTACAATTGCTTACTAATCCTTCTCTATAGGTGGTCAATTGCCAAGTAAACTACTAGGTACTAGTATTTCTATTTACTAAAAACTACCCCTGAATCCTGATTTTTGATTGGTTAGAAAAGCATCTGGAATTCCAGAGACTAATCTATGGAAGTATTCTATTCCATTTTATAGGTGCTCTAGAAGTATTCCATATAGAATAATCCAGCTGGAATTCCATGGAATATGGTTCCAATTGCTGAGCGTTGACTACTTGTGAATACTTACTTATTTCACCCTATCCCTCCCTCTCTATAGGTACTATCATATAACTCTCTTCTATCATACCCCTATACCTATACCCCTATCCTTATACCCCCCTCTTACCCTATTCCTACTCTCTCTTACCCTTTTCCTACTCCCTGCCTACCTAGATAGATAGCTAAACAAGACGCGTACTATACTTTAAATAAGTAAACAAAAAAACTATATCTTTACAATCACCCTATTACGAAAACATCTACTATCAAAAAACTTCATACCCCTTAACTATCCCCTTAACCATCCCCTTCCTATCCCTATCTTACCAAATCAAAATATATCAGTGTTACCGCCCTATTTACTATATCACTTATTACTAGCAATAAAACAGGATATTTATGTAGTGTGTACCCCGTTGGTAGTGTAAAGACGGATAAGTCTTATAAGAGGATTTTATAGGTATAAGTACAGTACTACTAGGAAGAAATCGTGGATTTGAAATGATATTAAATGGTAGAGATAAGTTTGAATATGTAAAAATGAGGGAGTACCGGTATATGATTTTACTAGCATAGTCTTTTAGAGAAAGTTTCTTGGAATTGGATGGATGGGTAGATGGGTAGATGGATAGATTCGCTTCTTAAGGGGATATAAGATGAGATAAGAATAAGCGAGGAATCTATCTTACCTAACCTACAGACTAAATATAGAGAATTATCCACACCCTACCCTTCCCTTCCCCACCTAACTCTTAACAAAAAAATCCATCCTCTAAATTCCCAAACTCTAGCATGGTATGAAGGAAATCCACAGCAGCACAACAAAAAAAGCTCAGTAAGTATTTCAAGAATTTAAGTAGTAGATTGTAAAGTAAAGTATCTCATTCACCTCAATCTACACAATCTAGTACCTCCCCAAGAATTCGCTCCCGTGAAGCCATCGACAAGGAAGTGAAGATACCTATCCAATACGCCCCAACGGCAACGTATAATTCCCCGTCCTATTAGGCGTAACAGCCGCCAACAACTTCCCAAAATCAGGAGTTCCTATATTGCATTAGCCTTTTTCCCCTTTCCCCTTCCCCTCCCTCTCCCTTTCAAAAAAAACAAAAAAATCACTCACCCATCCCAGTAACCGGATCCCACCCCACCGTCGCATTCCAACTCGCAAACGGGACAAACGGCGAAGGCAACCCAGAATATACATCCCGTCCCGTACACCCTCTCGATCCCCCCGTCGTGATGTCGTTGAATCCCTCTGTGCCTAAGGAGTAGATCCAGGGGTTTAGGAAGCCGAGGGGGGGAAGGGAGGAGGCGAGACGGGCGTTGTTGAGGAGGCTGATTATGCCTGCTATTGTGGGGGCGGAGGCGCTGTGGGTGTTAGGTTTTTGATGTTGATATTGATGGGGAGGGGAGGGGGTAGAGGAGGTAAATACCTAGTCCCACCAACGGGTATCGTTTGGAATGTACCAGTAGACGTCTTCTCCACGACCGCAAAGTTATACCCTTGTGCTGCGACGTCAGGGAAACCGCGGCCGGCGGGGTTATAAAGACCAGTCCATTGGTCGCCCAGGATGTCGAGGTAGTTCTTCACGGCGGCGTCTTGGTAGGCGGGTCGTGGGTAGCGGTCGCTGAAGCCGCCTGAGGAGAAGGAGATTGCGCGTTCGGGGACGTGGTAGGTTCCTCCGACCTAGAGATATTTTCATTAGAAAGAGTTTTTCATTGGAAAGGGAAGGGGGGTATACAGAAGTAAGGTAAGGACAAGCAGCTGGGAAAATAGGCAGGAATCTCGTGGTGTTCTTTCCATCGTTGGTTTGGCACGCACTTCCCACGCCGGTATCTCCACTACTGAAGATAACCGAGACACCTCTCATGCCCAGCTGTCCAAACATGTTGCACACGGTATTCGAATACGACTCCGGAACACTCTGTTCATCCTCCCCATAAGAGGTAGTGAGCGTCTGAGGCAGTTCCTCATCACTAAGTCCCAACATGTACGTCAGGAACTCCAGATACGGCTCATTCTGGTTATCATCCAGCGTAGGTTGGTCCAGATCCGGAACCAGAGGGCCCCGACCGGCTGTACTGTAGTAAGTGATGTTCTGTCCGTAGCCGAGGGATGCTGCGTATTGGATGTCCAAGTTTGCTTCCACGTCGTCGAAGGAGGAGATCTGATCGGATTTCCCGCCGTTGACGAGGGTGTAGGTGAAGTTTTGGCCCTTGGCGTAGGGAGCGTAGAGAGTGAAGAATTGGTCGAGCTCGTCGTATTTGGCGTATTGATCGAGATAGCCCGAGACTCCTAAGAGAGAACCGGCTGATGGATTGGCTTGGTAGTCTCCTACGTTGTAGAGTGCTCGGAGACAGGCTGGTGTGATTGCAGTATCGCAGGAGGGGTCGATTGCTAAGTTAGGGACGGCTGCTGCTGGTGCTTGAGGAGTGATTTCGAAGTCTTCGATAATGAATGCTCTGCTGGCATCTGCTTTCATCTGACCGAAGCGAGTAGTTGGCTGGATCATTGCAATATGTGGTGCAACATTCTTCGGGACTGAATAATGAAGTGTTCGAATCTTCTTAGTCTGCTGTTTATCCGCGTCCTGAATGAAGTTCTCAAATTTCGTATCCAACATCTTCTCGGCCGTCGAAACAGTCGCGAAGAAAATGACCCATTCCCCATCATTCTCGATATCTGTAGCAGAAATACCGGAATCTCGTAGCCATGTGAGAACAGCTTCGGTGGACTCGGCTTTGGGCTTGATGAGTGCCTTCACTTCATGACGCTTGAGATGTTTGCCGTATTTTGGATGCTTCGGATCGGAGACTGCGAATAATGTCTTTTCGAAAAGATCATGGTTGGGTTCTTGAAGGGCGATTCGTAGCTTTAGGCGAGTTGATGGGTCGGGGGCATCGGCTTTTGTCCATCCTTGGGGAATTGTACGTAGTGCCTCGAATACCTTCAATGATGAGGATGTTCGTGGTAGCATACCAAAGGCAGCTGGATTTGGAGCAACAACATTGCCAATTGTAACTGCAATGGCAGTCAAAACGAAAAGGGACCGCATTTTCGATTAAGTCTGTATTTCCCCGCCACGGATACTTGGGAAGCACTTATTGTAGAGAATCTCAATTGCAATACCCGCCTGGAAACAAATCTGGCAGAAAGAATGCAATTGCTTTCACAAGAAGCATTAGAGAAGGAAAAACAGCAAAGGCGAAGGGGAATTTCTTATAAGTGAACGCATGATGGCCTGTGATCAACAGAGGCAGGTACAACTTCACTCATCCGAATAGATAACCAAGACCGACTTGGCGACCATTTAATCACTATCAAGTGTTCAGGCTGCATGCAAGATTGTATGCCGTCCCCCAAACAACCCAATTGAATGGAACCAGAGTACGATTTGGAGCAGGGGAAGTGATGATCTGCGGCACGGGTGTAGATAAACTGTGGTGAAGGACAGGGAATAGCAGGAATTTGTTGCTGGTGGGATGGAGAACTATGGAGCATCTCGATAACGAGAATGGAAGGCGGTTATCGTGAGGAGTAAGGAACCTGGTAGAGAGCACCGAGGTGGTGATGGTTGTACCTGATTATTATTGCCACAACACCACTTTTGTTGTTCCGTTCGATGCAGGATCAAGCCAAGAACTCGGGCTTCCTTCAGGTTTTTATATTGTGTAATTTAAACCAAACGAGAAGAATCAAGACAAACTAGGTAAAAGACGCGCGAGAGAGAAAAAGAAATGCAGCGAAAGCGATTGGTTGTGAGGGAGGGGTTGTAGACGGTCCTGAGAGCCTAAAAACATAGCAGTGGGATTATGTACTCAGGACTGAGTTATCTAATGAAAAACACCCGAAAAAACCATGAGTAGCACAACATCCGACGACATACATCGCTATCAAATTCAAAAAAACAACGCAGCTGCTGTACTCAAGTATACGGAATAGATCAAATATGTATCTACAAGTAGTAAACACAAAATAACCTTAGAAATAAGCTTAATAGCGATAAACCAATATTCTCACGAGTTTGCAATAGAGTTTGTTAGCTTTATCTCCTCAGGTACGAGTACTGATACCGACCCATTATTATTCGACATGACGACATAATTATTTGTGTCCTCCCATCCCCTGGTGTACAAGTACCCATCTTGAGCACAGGGTCTGTTGTACAGACGGCAGAATGTTTCTCCGACGAAACCCCAGAGATGGAAGTTATCAGATTGATACAGAGAAGACATTGTAGTTATGGTAAGAGGAATAATAATGTAAGTAAGAAAGCTGTATTCCGTATCGATGTGATTCAAATAAACATCCACAACACCCGTAAGCGACACTCTAGACTCTTAGGACCTAGGTACAGTACACACCAGGCACTTCCCGCCTCCCAAACTCCCTCTACGTTCGCCCCTTCCCCCCACAACGCAGATATCAACCCCACCACTCCATACCTACGCATACCCACCCTTCGTACAACCCCAAATTCCCGTGACACCAAACCAACCAAAACCACCCAACCAACCTTGAACCAATACAAAAAAAATGTCCACCGACCAAATCTCAGTCCTCTTCGTCTGCCTCGGCAACATCTGCCGCTCCACAATGGCAGAAGGCGTCTTCCGCTCACTAGTCTCGAAACCGCCCTACCAGGCGTTGATAGCGAACGTTGATTCCTGTGGGACGGGGGCGTATCATATTGGATCGAGTCCGGATTCGAGGACCATGTCGACGTTGAGGGAGAATGGGATTGGGGATTATGTGCATGCTGCTAGGAAGGTGGGTGGAGTTGAAAAGGGTTATGCATTGGGGATGTGATGTGAGGTGAGGTGCTGATGAGTTTGTAGATTCGGAAGGAGGATTTTGGGGAGTTTGATTATGTTTTTGCTATGGTATGGGGGGTTCTTTCTTCCTTTTTTTTTATATGGTTTTTTTGTGAGATGACATGGGAGATTTTCACTTGACCAACTTTTTAGAAGCTGTCTGGTCTGAATGAGGCTCTATGATTCATTGAGCCTCATAAGAGGTTCAAAGTCATTTATTGGATCTCAGCTAACCGACTCCCTCAGGATCGAGACAACCTCCACGACCTGAAAAGAATCCACGAGCGAAGCGGCGGCAAGGCCAAAGTCATGCTCTTCGGTGAGTACGCAGGCAAGAAGAAGGCCGAGGAAGTGGATGATCCGTATTACGGGGCTCGGGATGGCTTTGATATTGCCTATGAGCAGTGTATGAGGTGAGATACTTACTTGTTATCGGGTATGCGTACTTTGCGGTTCGTTCTGCTTACCTATGAACATCAGGTTCAGCCATAATTTCTTGAAGGAAGTCTTTCCGGATGTTAAGCCTTGAAAAGAGGCGGGCGAATTCGGATGACGTGAAATATTGGTAGGAAGGTGGGAGTGCAGTTCTGCAGCAGATTTGTTTGCCACATTATCACATAAACATGTTTGTACTGTGGGGTACTTGATAGATCGACTTGATGGGAGGGGTCGAACTAAGCCTTGTGGTCGCTGCGCAAGAAGGCATGAATGTAGAGCTTGGAAGGGCAACCTTCTCGCGTCATCCTCACGATGGGCGAAATGAATATACGAGATTTGAACATCTTCAAAAGGTTGCCTCTGTTAGTCTATTGAGACTGTGATACAAAAACGTGACTCGGTAATCGTATTTTAAAGCCATGGCACGGAACGAACTGCAGACTCGGCATCACAAACTAAGTCGGTTTCTGATAGCACAGCCTCGATAGGCAAGCTGAGGAGGGCTGCCACGGCTGCAGAGTTTCGAAGGGTCCTGTTTGTTTCCTGAACTCTCGTACCTCTCAAGCCTCTCCCCCTCTTTAGCGAGGTAGCCCTGACGCACGATCAGCGGGGAAGTGGTGAATGGTTGGACCGCTGAGTTGAGTACTCAGATTTCCAGAATGTGGCTAGTGTTGTAGTGGGCAGTGATTCGTGACTTGATTCGTATCTTTCGTGGCGGGGAAGATGGCTGTGCATCATGATTCTAGGATGATGCTGTGAATGTTGCTATTTCGGTGAATGGATTTGGTGCTAACAGATGCACCATCACCACCCATTCAGAAGGTTGGAGAGCCGAAGCGGCCCATGTTGATTTGCTGCAAGTAGGGACTTGCGTGCGGAGTACGAGTATTCTTATCCTGCAACCAATCTGGAAATAGTTGAAGTCTTTCACAAGCAACGAAGGATCGCATCTTCCCATAACTCAACCACTCGCACAAGAGATCTAGTCAGGGGCGGCACGGTTAAGGTTCGCTTTGTCTGATGATCGTTCATCCCACGACACGACCCACCTGTTTCTCTTCACTTGGCTCCTCTTCTCACTTCTTATCAGAACGAGTAAACAAACACTCAACCTGCTCTCGAGATTGATTTGGGTGACACCGTTGACACGACTCGACGTTGCAACGGTCGAGGAAATCTCCAGCACAGCACAGCCAGCAATACCTTCGTACAGCCCACAGCGGCACCACTGCTTCAACGTCATCGGCAGATAGATTATCTCAACTGCGCCTCTTGCCGGTTTTGTAGGGAACGAGGCCCCTGTCGTTCGTGTCTGAAACGTCACTCCTCCCCCCCTTGGCACTTGCATCAGCACTGAACACAGAACACCCACCACCAGAAACAGCAGCACTGAGCAAGCGGAATCCCTGTGGATCCCTGTGGTTACCACAACGGGGGAACAGCGGGAAGCGACAGCACTTGGATATCCTTCGAATGAAACAAGTCTTCTAGGGGCGAATCTCCCACCAGGACCACCACCTCAGACCTCTACAGTGAGTGACCGCAGTGACCACTGACCACTGACCACTACACCACTTCTCCCTCAGTAAAACTAAAAACTGCCCACCGTGCCCGCCGACCGTCATTCGCATCGCGTCTAATTTTGGTCCATCTGGTCTTTTGCGCATTATCCAGACTCTGAGACTCGCCAGAGACCCAAAGACCACCATCCCCAACCCTCACCAACCCTTCTTCCTCGCAACCTCCCAAACTCAAAAGAACTTCGGACGGAAAAACAAATTGGTGCTGCGCACTGAGGGGCATCATCACGTCAAACGAAAGGGAGAAACCAGAAACGAATCATCTTCGACCATTGAGTTCAAGTATTCAACATCTGCTGCAGCCACCTGCGCATACATTCCTCTCCTGCCCCCTCGGAGAATCACGACCCTCCCTTTTTGGGAACATCTCAAACCATGTCATACAATCGACTAGGTACGTGATACTTTGGATTTCTGCATTCCCCTATTTGTGAATATTGTGAAGGTTTCGAGGAAATTTGTCCGTGTTTTGTCCTGATCATATCTAATTTCCCGCTTCCCCCCATCAATCACACCCCTTCAAAATCGCGAAAGGAAGATTCTTGGAGCGAAGCAGGGCGACATCTATTCCTTAAGCATTCTACAGACTCTGGGAGTTGGCAGCTTTTCATTCGCGAGAAGCGCGTCGTGTTGTACTCAGCAGCTTTCTAACCGCTCTTTCACCTATAGATCGACCTGGCCAAGGCCGTCAAGACGAATACTACGATATGCAGAATCACCCAGGTCGAACTCCATCGCCGGGCGATCCAAGACATCACGGCTATCAACTGGAGGATTCCGCGCCCTTATATGGAGGCAGACCGGCTGGCTCTCCCGCTCCTCAGAATCTCGAGATTCCAATGGGTCCTGGAAGATATGGAACACCAAGCGATCGGTTGCAGGCACAACCTACTGTAAGTTCCTATGGTGCTCTGAGAATATGCCAAATCGAGAGGATACGCGCTGACTTCTTGAAATAGTACTCGGTAGAGAACATCAATAACTCGTACGGACATAATGAAGAATATGAGCAACATCATCCCCTCGATCCCACCCAAAACTACTCGCAAGGTTTTGCCATAAACCCACAACAACATCAAGATGCCTACTACCAGCAACCTTATCAACCAACTCCAGTCGGCCATGGTCAACCAGGGTATTTCGACGATGACGACAACCGACCTATGCTTCAGTCAGAGACTAGCTACGGGCCAGATCCACATCAAATGGATGAAGAATATAAAGATTATGATGGAGCGGCGACGCCTTCACCAATGCCTGGCCCGGGGCTTAAGAGATACAAGACTGTCAAAGAAGTACAGTTGTTCAACGGAAATCTCGTACTCGATTGTCCCATACCTCCAAAGCTTCTGAATATGGTTCCACACGCCCAACCACCAGAGCGAGATGAGTTCACACATATGCGATATACAGCAGCCACATGTGACCCAGGAGAATTTTTCGAGGAGCGATTTACTCTACGTCAGAAGCTTTTCGCGAAGCCCCGGCATACGGAACTGTTTATCGTAGTCACCATGTATAACGAAGACGATGTTTTATTTGCACGAACGATGAGCGGTGTTTTCAAAAATATCGAATACATGTGTTCGCGAAAAGACAGTAAGACATGGGGGAAAGATGCTTGGAAAAAGATTGTGGTTTGTGTGGTGAGCGACGGTCGTGCTAAGATCAACCCAAGAACAAGAGCTGTGTTGGCAGGAATGGGTGTTTACCAAGATGGTATTGCCAAGCAAAAGGTTAATGGAAAGGACGTGACGGCCCATATCTACGAATATACGACACAGGTATCGATAGGAGTGAAGAAGGATATTGTTGAGCTACGACCCAAGCAGCAACCAGTACAGATGCTTTTCTGCTTGAAGGAAAAGAATCAAAAGAAGATCAACTCTCATAGATGGTTCTTTTCCGCATTTGGTCGTGTTCTGGATCCAAATATCTGTGTTCTGCTCGATGCAGGTACCAAGCCAGGAAAGGACTCGATCTACCAACTATGGAAAGCTTTCGACTTGGAGCCAATGTGCGCAGGAGCTTGCGGAGAGATCAAGGCCATGTTGGGAACGGGAGGAAAGAATTTGATCAACCCTTTGGTCGCAACTCAGAACTTTGAGTATAAGATGAGTAACATTCTCGATAAGCCACTGGAATCCGCATTTGGTTTCATTTCGGTTTTGCCAGGAGCTTTCTCAGCTTACCGTTATGTTGCCTTGCAAAACGACAAAGCCGGAAATGGACCTCTTGAAAAGTACTTTGCAGGAGAAAAGATGCACGGCGCCAATGCTGGTATCTTTACAGCCAATATGTATCTTGCAGAAGATCGTATTCTCTGTTTCGAGTTGGTTTCAAAGCGAAATTGCCACTGGATTCTTCAATATGTGAAATCTGCTACTGGAGAAACCGATGTACCTGATCAAATGGCTGAACTTATCCTGCAACGACGAAGATGGTTGAACGGTAGTTTCTTCGCCGCAGTTTACGCCCTGGCCCATGGTTACCAAATTTTCCGAAGTGGACACAGCTTTTTCCGCAAACTTGCGTTCTTGCTTGAATTCACATATCAGACCATTAATATGATCTTTGCTTGGTTTCAACTCGGTAACTTCTTTCTGGTTTTCCACATCTTGACTAAATCGCTTGGTGGTCCTGACCTGTTGGGTAATGTTGGTGTTATTCTTGGAGTCGTCTTCGAATGGTTATACGGAGTTACGCTTCTCACCTGTTTTGTTCTGGCTCTTGGAAATCGACCTCAAGGATCCAATTGGGCATATATGTCTATGGTTTATTTCTGGGCTATCATCATGATGTATGTATCTCCCAATCTCTCTATACATGTGGTTACTAATGGTTTTTACTAGTTATTTGATGTTCGCTTCGATATTCATCACCGTAAAGTCGATCCAGGTTGAAGTCGCAGATGGCCAGTTTACTGTCGACGACATCTTCAAGAACAAAACTTTCTACACTTTGATCATCTCGTTGGCCTCAACATATTTCCTCTGGTTCCTCTCATCCTTCCTCTTCTTTGATCCATGGCACATGTTTACCTCATTTGCTCAATATCTCCTCCTTACACCAACTTACATTAACATTCTCAACGTCTACGCTTTCTGTAACACCCACGATATCACTTGGGGAACCAAAGGAGATGACAAAGCCGAGAAACTGCCCTCAGCGACCCTCAAGCCGGGTGGAAAAGTCGACGTCAACATCCCCACCGACGACCAGGATCTCAACGCCCAATACGAAGCCGAAATGCGCAAGATCGTTAGCAAAGCACCCGAAGAGGTGCGCGAGATTTCCGCAAGCGAGAAGCAAGAGGATTATTACAAGGGCTTCCGTAGTCGTGTCGTTATCTTCTGGCTTCTTTGTAATTTCGGACTGGTGGCCACGGTCCTCAGTACGGCCGGTCTGTCACGACTGAGTACTGGGAAGGATGCCGAGGCTCAGGAGACGCTGAAGAGTGATATTTATATGGCGGTTGTGTTGTGGTCTGTTGCTGCACTGTCGGCCTTCAAGTTCATTGGTGCGATGTGGTTTTTGGTTGTTAGGATGTTTAGAGGGGTGTAGATGGGGTGGAGAAGTTGCATATATGCGTATATGCATTTAGATGGATGATTGGTTGGATTGATACCAAGTGTCTATCCTGTATTGGTTTGTTTGTTGGTATTGGTATACCTTGTAGTGTATAGGATAGGTCTCTTTTTTTCTTTCATGCGGGAGTTGGATTTTCTTTTCTTTTTTCTTTTTTTCGCCGATTTTATGAGCATGAGCATGAGCATGGCTTGCCCTATTGTATGGGGATCGATCGGTGTGTTTGTGGAGGGATGAGGGGATGAGGAGGGTGGAAGGGAAGTGGGGATGGCATGTGGATGTGGATGGGGATAGCATGTGGATGTGGATGTGGATGTGGATGGATGGATGGATGGATGTATAATGAAAGTAGAAGATCAATATACCCCCCCATTGTTAATTTTGTTTTGATGAGGTTTTTTCCCCCCCTTTTTTTTTGTGAGAAGGCGGTGTGTGTGTGTGAGAGAGAGAGAGAGAGGGGTATTCGATGTGGTTTCTTGGTTGATTTTGATTTTTGAGGGAGTGAGGGGAAGGGTGATGATGATGGTGGTGATGGTGATGATGATGGTGAGTTGGTGTTTGGAGGGAGGATGGGTGGGAGTGAGATAAGGGAGGGTATGATGTGTTATAATAAAAATTATATCTATTAATTCTCTATCTATCTATCTATCTATCTATCTATCTATTAACTCCCTTCCTACATATCCCTTCCTCCCTAACCCCCCCCCACCCAGACCTGGGCATCGATATATCGATGCTGTATCGGGGGGGTACTCGATGTATATCGTATCGGAAATATTTAGACGATACGATATCGCTAAGAACCCGATATTCGATATAATATCGATTATCGGCTACGTGACGTAGAAAATCTATAAATCCGACCCCGGACCAATAGAAAGACCTTAGTACGAACTTAGACCTACTAATAATACTATTATAAAAGGTTCTAATTTCAACTTATATTTAAGGTAGTAGTATAAGATTATTATACTTTGAAATACAACTTATCTAAACTATATAAGTTATAGTTTAAAGGTTATTAATAAAGAAAGTCACGTTTTAGTCATGTGACCTAGTAGAAATAAGTACTTTTCTTCTTTATATATTATATTTTACCCCTTAAAAGGCCCCTAAAAACACCCTAAAAACTACCCTAAAATATCGATAATTATCGATATCGTCGAGTCTAATCCGATCGATATCGACATCGTGAAAATAAATATCGATATTATATCGCGATAAATATCGCGATAATCCGATATATATCGTATCGACGCCCAGGTCTGCCCCCACCTAACTTCCACCCTCGGTCCCTAGGCCTCTAAAATCTCACGAATCTACTAAATCAACCTATCCCTAACTTCTATGGAACCTCCACCCTTTAAAACCCTAGAAATCCCAAAAATTGAAAATTGAAAATTGAAAAAGATATAAAGATATGAAGTCTATGAATCTTTTCTACTGTAGTTGTCTAGTTGATTAGGGGGAAAAAGGAAAAAGGAAAGAAAAGATTGTAGGGTAGGGTAGGGTATTAAGTAAGTAACTTATCCTCAAGTAATCAAGTAAATAAAATAAAATAAAATACGATCATCTCATCAATCAACAATCATCAATCAACATCCTACCCCGACATAAACTATCTCCATCATCCATCCATCCCATCCATCTATCCCATCCCATCCCATCCATCTATCCCATCTATCTATCCCCTAAGATCCTCAGATCTATCATCCATCTCATCAAGTACATCAGAATCCACTACCTACACTCTTCTCCTCTCTTCTCCTCTCCTCACCTCACCTCACCTCACCTCTCCTCACCTCTCCTCTCATTAATACTATACACTACCTCCACTCTTCACTCTTAAAAGAGTTATATCATATATTAGAAACAACTTATAAGCAGATTTGCAAACGTCCTTCGGGATAATAGATATCAAATCAAATCAAATCCATCAATCAATCAATCAACTTCTTTCCCTAAGAAGAGGGAGAGGGAGGAAAGGATGGGAAGTATATTATTTACTTACTTACTTACTTATATAAGTGATTTACAGTTATACTATATCCATATCCATAGGACCATATTAGATATTAGATATTAAGCCCCATATATATCCCACCGAATACCCACCTACCTACCTACCTACCTCGCTCCTAATTA
>LT855409.1:469935-484259 GCA_900184765.1 Hymenoscyphus fraxineus
CACCAACCGTAAACACAATCGCCTCGCTGAAGCCCTGCCGTCTCTGTCCAAAGGTAGCTTGTTGTCCGGGTCCATGACCCATACTACCTGGCATTTGTTCGCCTTTGCGTGCCGCGTTGGGAGGCGGCATGGTGCCTCGGGCGTTGGCACTGCGTGGGTCGAAGTAGAGGTAGTTTTCTGTTTTCGCAATGGCGCTACTGCTTGCGCCTGCGGGGTCCATGATAGATTCCGTGATTTTGGTGACGGTGAGGTCACGATTTGCGGGGAGAAAGTTCTTGACGCCTGAAATTAGGTTTTCGAAGTTGGCGCCCACCCCAGAGTCTTTAAGCGAGGATGTGAGACGGGAGGAGATGCCGCTGAATTGGGAGAAGAGTTGAGTCGAGGCAGAGGATTGCTGACTGGTTTGTGCTGGAGCGGTGGACATCATGGTTGTTTTGGTATAGGTACGAACTCTGGTGGCATGTTAGAAATTATAATAACAAAATCATCTTGAAAATACTCACTGTTTGACATAGGCGAGAGAAGTTGTATCTGCACCCGCTGCCTTGAGAGTTTCCTCAAACTTTTCTACGTCCACTCTTGAAACTTCTTGATCTGTGCTCAGATACCATATGATGAACAATCTTAATTTGTCCATCGGTTCCGTTCCTTTTGCCTCGTCACCCAGAATCTCAAGGATCTGTGCTTTGGTTTGCTTGGTAATATTTTCTTCCATTTGGAAATAGTTGTCCAGCTGTCGGTTTTTGATACCCGTCAACAATCCGGCCAAGATATTCATATGCATATCGAGAACTGCTTTCCGTTCTCGCAATTCCGGAAGAAGTGTAATGGCAGCTTTCAAATGTTGCGCCGAAGCACTTGTATCATTTTGAAGATCTTCGAGTGAGGAAGCTCCAGTTTTCCTCGTCACTTCATTCGCATCATCCTTGTATCGTGACAATTCCGCATCAATATCTTCCGCGACTTGTGGAAATGGAACGCTGGCATTTTTGCTCCAAAAGAAGTCATTAGCCGTAAGATCATAAGCCTTTTTCGTAGAGCCTTTGGCAGGGTTTTCCTCATCAATTGGCGTTTCCACAGTAATTCGGTTCAGTTTCATTTTCAAAACATCATGAACCAGAGATTGGTATGTCCAGGAGTGTGAAAGCATTGGTATCAAATCCACATTTCGATCCAAAATGATTAGGACAGGTCTAGATGATGGCGTGCCTGCGGAGGCGGCTCCTCTACCAGTTGGTGCAGAAAATAGGTTGTCTTTTGAATTCAAAATATGATCGCGAAGTTTCCGGTCGAGTTTGGCAGCAATCATCTCGGCTGCAGCACCTTTCGGACAGCGTATTATGGGCATTACAGCTAGAATGGTCAGCCATGATTCCAAGCGCAGTTTTTCTAGAGCTTCGCGTACCCATTGTAGCCATTACACTGAATAGCCCGCTTACTATCTTGTCCACTACATGCTCTAATTGTTCCTCAGTAGTCTTTCCGCTATTCAGTGCCCAGTATGCATTTTCTTTTCTTAGTCCCAGACTGAACAGATCCGGTTCTCCAACAATAAAGTTCAAGTACTGATCGTAGAATTGCGAAATGCTTTCCGATGTTCCAGCTTCCGCAGTCTGTCTCGCAAAGTCTTCGAGTAATGGTCGGGGTATCGAGGAGAGGAAATTGATGTATGCGGGGGAGTAGAGACCACGAGAAAGGTCATTGGTGATGGCTTGTAAGTTTGAGGGCGTAGGTTCAACTAAATACAGAACAGGAACGTCAGGTATAGGATGGCGCGCAGATGCTATGTGCCTAAGACAGTCAGTACTTCTTGCGACCGCTTGTCGACTCTTGTCTGCGAACCTACATGTGCATTGTTACTCCCCAGGTTCGCAAGTCGTTGACTCGAAGAACACTGCTAATAACATCTCTTCCCAAATCATCAAAGACCAAAACCTTCCATATTGGATCTCCGTCCGAGTTGAGGAGGGGCACCGAGGGGACAGCTAGTCCGTTTGCATTGTGGTCGGCATGATTGTGATCGAGTTCTTCGGATTCGTGATTAAGATTTAGCATGCGCTCAATTGATCCTGGGGGAATTGTTAGCTAGGCGCCAGTCATGGTGGGGTAGGTTGGGAATAGTTACTGATTTGGCGGTCCCGAAGTGAAGTGTGGCTCGCCGCCATGATGATTGAAGGAAGAAGATGAAGGGCTGCAAATCAGCCAGGTTGAAATTATCGTGGCATGTAAATCCCGAGTTTTGGATACAGCTTGGTGTATGGAAAGATTGGGTATGAGTGTTGCACTTTAGGACAGATTGCTGGGAGCGAATGACGGTGATATCAGAATCTTGCGATCCAAAGCCAAAGGCTGCCACTCACCACACTCTACCTCTGTCCAGCGGTGCAGCCACAGCGAGTGCCTGTAGCGAGACTGAACCCTGTTACTGTTAGCTACTGGCTGCTGGAAGTGGGTCGGACGCGTCCGAATAAGGTTAGCGTGTAGCCCTGGCGTTTCGGAGGTACCAACCCTCCGCTGATTTCGCAGCTGGTCGCGCAGTTCCTTTCTTCTCTTTCAACAACACATCTCCCCCAACTTCATCTTCATTCCCCCATTCCATCCCCACCGCCAGATCTTTTCTTTTGGCCGTACTATGGCCGTATCAAACTCACGACGCTGACCAGAAACTGATGATCGTACAAATGAACTGCACAAAGTGAACTGGGTTAAAGAGGGCAACTACCGCTCGTGGAGCGATCGCCTCATAATAAGGGTACGGTGACACCTTGACACTTCATTATTGCTTTGTTGCGCGAGAGAGGAGTTGGAAGTCAGGAGTCCACGATAAGGACGAGGACTAGAGACTGGGGGGGCCAGAGGAGATCGGCCACACCATGATCATCACAGAGAGGTTGAGAGACAGATGCGTTGCGCGATGAGCCTTACACTACACTACTACACTGGAAAGCATCTACTGTTCTGCTTTACGCTGCTGCTGCGCCAGAAATGGGCTCAGTCGGCTCAGGCTCAGGCTCCATGCAGAACCCCCTGCACTGAGGTGCTGCCCTCGCCCACACCCACCTTGTGGTGTCTAGACATAAGCTTGCGCTTCTGCTCCAGCATTGGCAATGGGATGGGGTTACTTGGAAATTCAAAGGCCCCGCGAATCTGGGTGTAAAGGAGTGCATTGCGCTGGGCTGTATACCATCACATCACCATCCCATCAATTCTGCCATCATCATTAAGAGGATCGCCTCGCCTCCGTATGGGCATGGGCAAAAACGGGATTCATGGATTCTTGCGTTGCGGCACTTGTGCGCTACGGTTCCTGAAAAAATAACGGTTGCCTGAAGCGGCCAGTGCTGCAAAAATGAATCGGCTGGGAGCGGCCATAGCCAGAAATGTTGGTGGTCAAGCAGCACCAAGTTGGTTGCTTTGCTTGGCTGACATCCTAGTCGATTCTGATTCAGGCAACGTGACAGCCTCTTCCACTCACTCAAATTCTCCATCACTCAAAAGTTGTTGGTTGCAATCTCAACTAATCAACTAACAGAGGGCATGTTAGACACACAGACATTCACACATTCACTCACTCTTTCTTTTTGTTGGTGGTGCCCAGATTGATACATGTTTCTAAATGAAAGTTCCCTGAAAGCTGATTCAAACCTCTCGTCTAGCTTCCAATCATATTTCCATTCTTGGCCAGAATTCACGCCGCTTTTACGATAATTTCACACCCTTAATTTTCTACTGAAACGCCCCACCTTTCCGCTTTCGTACCCGCTCCCGACTCAACTCCCGATTCTACCTGCAGGGGCTTTTTCTACAACTCGATCAATATAATCACGTGATTCGGCTTCTGTGAACAATTTCTCCATCACCCGACTTCCCAATCTACGGCCATCATCATGGAGGGCAATCAAGGTCATGGGTATATACAGGAGGACCATGGATACGATGAGTTACTGAATAATGGAGGATGGCCCGGTGCCAATGATCAGTTCTTGTATGGTCAACAAACCCAGCAACCGCAGGATCTCTACGCCAGATATAACGCAAGTCAACAGCCATCCTCTTTTGACCACTTCGACTTGCAGCCTCAACCTCACCCATCCTACCAGCAGCCGATAACATACACCAATTCACCCTACACTCATGCTCCTCAATTCCAGCAACATCAAGCCCAGCATCAGCAGCCACAGCATGGCCGGTCCTCGGATATGTTCGCTCCTTCCTCCACAACCGTTGACCCTTCCTTACAAAGTTCGGCTCCGTATCAAAGCCATACAAACATCGCTGCTCATCCAAACCAACTCGCTCATCAAACTCAAAATACATCGTACTCTATTGCGCCTAACGCAACACAGTACGTTCAATACAGCATGGCCCCGAGTCAACCTAGTAGTGGTCCGCAAGCAGTAGCATATCAACAACCACAAAATACTGTTGTCAATAATTTTGCCCAGAGACCACAGCCTCAGGCGCATCAAGCAGTGTACTTCAATGAGGTTGAAAATAGCACGATGCAACGTAATGTTAGCAATCCCATAAACTATGGAGCTGTGCCTGTTCAGAATCATCAGAATCAACAGAGCCAACAGCCAGTGCAGCCCAAGCCAGCCGTTACTGATATGAACCCATCTGAGCGGATATATCAATCCATTAATACCAGCTCCATGAATCATGTCAAGAATAAGCCTGTTGATATGCCATCCCCTTCTCTATCTCAACCTAGGGTCATAGTGAAACCATACAATCCGTTGCGCATGGTTAAAGGAGAACTTCTTCCTAAGAAAAATGACACAATCAGTCAACGTCTTGTACATGCACCTTTTGTTGCTTTTGGCTCGAGTCCAATACAAATCAACCTTAACCTCAAAAGTTAGTCTCTTTTTACCCCTGTTGGCTCTCTTACATGAGACCAACGTCATTTGTTGTGCATCCACTAATATGTTTTCTCAATAGACACGATACCTAAATACCACCCAAGAAAATCAAAGAGTGGAAAAGAGCTAGTGCCAGGATTCAACAGTTCGCGTAAGTATTTGCTATCGGCGAGTCTCCCAAATTTTCCCCGACTAAACTCTCGCTTAGATTCACTGGTACCTGCGCGCCCATCAACGAAAAAGGAACGCCATTCCAAACACGAGAAGCCTTCGACATCTATCTGGAAGGGCACTAGTGGCGGATTTAAACCATCTGTTGGAAAGGTGGTAGGTCGTCGTGAAGATAACACTTCGAAAACATCAACACCTACAGACTCAAGCACGTCAGAGGATGAATCTAGCTCAGAGGAGGAATCAGAATACGAAGAACCAGAGATGCCCCCCATTCAGGATGTCAGCGAGGTAAGTTTCATGTGGTTTGCCTTCTAATTACTTTCTGGTTTTGCCATTTTGATCAAGATCGGGCGATTGCGATTTCTTGTCTTATCGCCCATCGCAAAAGTCTGCTGCCTTAATTTTCCACACACAACGCACGCTCGATCTCGCACCAGGTGAATCTGGGTCATATGTACTAACATTCTTTTCTCTAGATTCGCGGTGCAATCAGACCAACTGCACTTCCGGCAGGTACTCGGTGGGATGTCATTGGCGTAATTTGGAGAGATCCTAACACCAGTCCCAACGCAAAGGTGGTTCAAGAGGCAATTGAAGAATACTATGAAATCATCAGCTCACTACGTGCCAAGCTAAAGGAAAAGAAGGAAGCCGAAGCAGCAGCAGGTCCGGCTCAGGCGGAAAAATTTAAAAATGAACGACGAATTCTGTTGGATGCTCTTTATGAAGCTGTCAACGCTGCTGATACTCTAGGATACGTATCGATTGTGGAAAACCTGGGAGGACATCAGAGACTTGTAAATGCATTGACTTCGACGTTAATTGAGTGCACCAAAGCAAAGCCTCCAGATTTACTTGGAAAGCTTCCTAGAGCAGTCTTTAGTTTACTTGCCAAATTTCAGACCATGACTGATGCACTTTTGGAGAAGCTCAAGTTTGGCTCCATTGCTAAGCGTTGGACTGATCCCAAGAAGAACAATGGTACAAAGGCTTCGGATGAGAAGATTGATAAGGACATTGCTGCGATCAAGGCCAATACAATTGATGCCAAAGAAAGAGCGGTACAGGCAAAGAAGGATGCTGCAAAGGTCGAGGAGCAGAGAAAGGTACTAAATAAGATTGAGCAGACTAAGAGTCGGATCGAGGGCACCAATAAACCTTCTCCTCTCAACCCTGCAAAACGACCTCACGAGGGTGACAGTACCAACGGAAAACCCAACAAGAAATTTGCCTCGGATGTAGCTGGCGTACCTGCGACAAAACCGACTTTTCAGAAAAAGACAAATCTACTTGGTATCTCAACAAAACCAGCCGCTAGACCTATTGTCAAGAAGAAAGAACCCTCACCACCACCAGCCTTGTCCAAGTTTTCTGCACTCCTCGATAGTATACACCGACCTCCTTCACCCCCTAAAGCTGCAGAAGTCCCCTCGGGACCACCCGAGACACCTGAAGAGAAAGCGCGCCGAGAGAGAAAGGAAAGCAGAAGACACTTGAGAGTCAAATTCAAGGAAGGCGACGCCTTGGAAGAAATCAGAATTTTCAAAAAGGACAAGTCTGAGATTGAGGACGAGGGTCGCCAACCTGACGCGCTCAGAGACGCTCACGATATTGGTAGCGAAGGCATGATGCACAAACGACGAGTCTCGGAAGCAATCGAGGAAGATGATGAGAATCAGCCTGAAGATCCCGAGAGTCGACCTTACCCTGCTTTGATTGAAATAGATTTCAGCGATCTCATGGCGCCAACCAAGTTTGGTCGTAAATATACTACTCGTGGTGGAGATCGGACATTTACAACACCTGAACAACAGACACAAGAACGACGTGAGGCTATTGAGCTTATGGTTACATATATGGATACTAGTGATATACCTCCTACACCAAAAGAGCCCTCACTTGCCATGGGTCAAATTGATGGTGCTGCTGATGAGGATATCACGCCGGTTCCATCGCTGAAAGGACCAACGGAGGCTTGGATCATTCAAAGACTGCATGAGATCAGACAGTATGGTCCAGAATATGCAACCAAATTTTTCCTTGCTCGTTTGGAAGAACAAAGATCACAAGGTCGAATGCATGGCATGAATTCCGGTCAAAATACCCCAGCTCAACCTCAGCAAATTATGCCAGTGCCAGCAAAGATTGATCTAGCAGCGTATCAAACCCTCTTGGATGTCGTTGAGTCTCTGAAGGGCAAACCTTATCCGCCTACTGAGCCACCAGAATGGATGACCGACCCTAATCACATAGCCATCTGGTGGGAAGGTTACAATCGAGATGAAGCAGCCAAGCCTAGACCAGAAGTTGTAGTGCCAATTGAACAAACCCAATATCAACCTCAGGTTGTCGTCCCAGCACCACAAGTTCCAATGTATGCAGAGCAAGCATATCAACCACAGCCACCACAACCTCAGGCAAGCATGTCGGCTCCTAATGATATCGCTAGTCAAGTACAAAATCTCTTGGCTGGCTACGGCAACGGTGGTAACGCTCCTGCAAACCAACAATTCGACTACACCGCATGGGCAGCCGCACAAATGCAGGCGCAAGCCGAAGCTCAAGCCCAGTCTTACAACCCATCTCAGCAGCAACCCAATTGGGACTCCCCACAATGGGACGACCAGCAAGACAACTCGAATAAGCAGCCCAAGCAACGCGGATACAAACTCAAGGAATGGAACGGGGGCAACCAAAAGCCGCTGGATACCAGTATCTTTGATGAGAATGGCGAGTACAAGGGCAAGAAGAGACCGTGTACGTTCTTTGGGAAGGGGTTGTGTAAGAAGGGTGCGGGATGCACGTTTCTTCATTCTTAGAGGAGTTGTTTATTTCTGGTGGATGGTCTACCTTTTCTTTGGGCTTGACCTGGCGGGTTATGATATGATACGATGCGATTCGATACAGATATATCAGACGCATACTTTTTCTCCTCGCTGTTTTTTTTCTTCTTCTTTTTTTCGGCATCCATGTTCCTCCCTCATCTCACACGACGGCGCAAATTTTGATTTTCTTTGTTTTTCTGTGTTTTTTGTTTTTTGTTTTTGGGAGGAGAAATTAAAAGAATACCCTGATCTCATCACTTTTTTTTTTCTTTTCGCCCTTTTTCTTTTCTTTGGACCTTTTTTCTTCTTTTCTTCATATGATTTCGCGATGGCGGGTGGGGGATGGATTGTATTACAGAGAGAGAGATGACAAGAGCTGTTGTTTCTCTTTTTTTTTTGACTTTGACTTTTTCTTTGAGAACTTGAGAATTCTTTTCCTTGCTGCATTCGAATTGAATCGAATGGAGTAGATTCGGAGTTGTATTATGTATTTTTTTTTTAATTTCTTTTTTGAGGTTGAGGTTGAGGTTGAGATTCTTTCTTTCGTTCGTTCTTTTTTTTCTTTTTTTTTTCTGAAATTGGGTGGGGAGGTTTGGTGGGGTGAGGGAGGAGGGAGAGGGAGAGGGAGAGTTGGGTGAGAGTTGGGTGCATTTGCATTTGCATGGTGCATACTGCATGGTGGCTTGTGTGGGATGGGGTTTGGGGTGGTATGGTATGGGGTTGTGGTGGGTAGAAATGGAAATGGAAATGGAAATGCATGCCAATGTACTGTGTGGTGTCTCGGGGATACCTGGTGGTTGTGTGATGGAAGGGAGTGAGGAGAATGTATTCTAGATTTTTTCTTTTTCTTTCTCTTTTTTGCTTGCCTTGCCTGGTTTGGGTTGGTTTGGCATGGTTTAGGGGGAGTTGGTGTGATGAGGTGGGGAAGATGTTTGGGGGAATGGTGGAGAGGGGTGATGAAGGGGGGAGTTGGTGAGATGGGTGAAGGGTAGTGAGAGAAGAAAGTAAAGTACTGTAGGAAGAATGAATGAATTTAATGAATTGATGGATTGATGAATTGATGAATGGATGAATTAATGAGATGTTTCGGGATGTTTTTTGGGGGGGTTGTGATATAGTATAGTATGAATAAATTTAATTCATTACTTGTATATATGGTAATTACAAGAAGTAGATATTAAGGAACTTGAAGTCTTGAATTAGGTAAAGGAAGATCGAGGGGCTGGGGGAGAAAATATATCTTTGGTACACGAGGATATTATACTAAGGCAGCTTATATGGACAAAGTTGGAAATGAAAAAAATACTCTATCTTTATTTTATTAAATTGTAGTGATTATATTTTACAGTTTTACTGGAATTAATGTGTTATAAGGAGTTATAAATATTGGAGTTGTAATACAAGTACAAGTATAGTCTAGATAAAGAGATCTTTTGAATTCTATATCCTCTCTTTTTAGTATTTAAATAATTTAAAAATACTAAAATTTATAGTAATTTGCAATAGATGTAGGTCGATGTAGAGTTGAAACTATGTGGGTATTGAGGGGGTATATGCCAGACTATCTATGTGAGAAAAAAGAAAAGAAATAACAACTCCATGTTCCAACCCCAAAATAGCGCAAAACCAAGTTAAAAAAAAAGCTGGGAGAGTTCCTCATCCCATGACATCTTATATCCATATCCAATCTCCCTAAAAAAATCCCAGATACCAGGTCCCAATGTAACTCCATCGTAATTCATCATCATATCCCATAATCCACTTCCAAAGGACACAGCTGGGGATTAAACCCCAGTACCACCCTTCTTCATCAAACCCACCTTTCTTGCCCTCCTCTTAGCCACAATGTCAGGGTCCCAAATCCCCTCAAATAGTTCCTCGCACTCATCCTCATCCTCACTATCAAAAACAACCGCATCCGCACCCACCTCCGCGAACTCCCCCAACTCATTCGCTTCCCCATCCTCCTTCCCCACCTCCCAAGAAACACCCACAACCACCCGCTTCATCTCCAGTATATACTTCCCAATCTTATACTTCTGCGCCAGCTCCTTCGCATCCACGTACTTCCACCCCAACACCGTCCCGCAAATCGTACACGTCACATCCGCAACAACATGTGCGCCGGTAAGCAAATCCCTATTCACGGACCGTCCAATCCGCGTGTTTATGAGTTGTGTCGGCTTGAACTTTTTCAGGGCGGGGATTGAGGAGGGAGGGGGTGCGACGAGGTAGGCGCGTCCGTGGCGGCCGGTGAAGCCTTTTGAGATGATTTGGGAGGTGAAGGCTAGGTCCGAGGCGCAGGTTATGCATTTAAGCGTGTTTGGTGCTGTGCGGTGGAGGGTTGGTTTTTGTTCGTGGGGTTGGCTTGTGGACTTGGGGGGTTGGAGGTGCCTTGTGAGGGAGGAGTGAGCTGTGAGGAAGGAAGGGATATAGTGAGGGTTGGGAGGCGAGGAACTGGGTGTGGTGGTTGCAGATGAAGTTGGGGAGGCGCTCAGAGATTGGTCTGAGGAAGTGGAGGTTGTGCTTGTTGTAGAGGAGTGCCGTTGTCGAAATGGGAGGGAGAAGGAGGGGAGGAGGTAGGTTGGGAAAGGGGGTCGATCGGGTGCCATGTTCGGGTTGGTTGTGGCCGAGTTTGGAGTTTCGTATTATGGAGTATCTTGTACTTTGAGATGTTGGATTATTGGAAGGTCTCTTGGGGTATCAAGGTATTATTAAAGTCGGAGGAAGGTCAAGAGGGACAGGAGGGGTCGCAGCATTAATAATTAAGTTGTTGCAGTTCGCTTGGTGGGGTCCAAATCAGTGTGTAAGTTAGGAGGTTATGGAATAGACGAGAGTGCCAGTATGGTGAAAAGAAAGCTCAGATCATTAGGTATTTTGGCTTTATAGCCTTTGTAATTTATTGTCGACGTTTCATGTATGCGTTGTGGTTCGAGGGGTTGCGTTTGTTCTTTGTTTGTGTGCTCGTCCTCAAGTCTTGGATGATGCCATAGGGGGGTCATGCGAGGTCCAACGGCGATTGCAGGTACCCACAACCTGGACGATAAGAGGATAAGAGAAGTCCGGCGATAAAATTGATGTCCGAAGGATCAGCTTATTATTATTGTCTCTGCCATGTTGACTTCTCTTTCTTTGTCCATGATATCTGGACATTCGTTTGCTTTTGAACGAACGAATTTCGCGAGTCACACCACTTTTGGTGGTATGGTGTTGCAGCCTCCGCACAAACGTCACACCAAGGTCGTGACTTTGGTGGGGAAATCCAGAAGGGTTCAATGCCATCGCTGATCCCTCCACTGGGCCATTACCGGACCCTATTATTGAGGCTAGAACAGTGATCATGTGGTGTTGTAAATAGTAGGGAAGAAGATACAAGCTCTACTTGTCGAGCTTGTACAGGTAAGCAACGAATGGACGGATGGTTGAGACATCTCAAGATGACGACCTGCCCAGGTAGATGCCACGAGACTTGGTTACTATTTCGCTTTTGAACAAGGTTATTGCTACTACTGTAGTGGTTGAGACCGAGGCTGGCGTTGAGAAGCGGCTCGGACGGATAAGAAATCGCAGTGATGAGTAGTAACTTTCACTCCGCCCTACGGGAACTACCTAGGTACCTATACCACTACGTAAATTATACTACTCATACATATCAGAAATTAAGAAAATTTGCGTATGATTTGATAGCTAGTTTGTAATAGTTTGCTACTCTGTCGATGGTTAGAAGTACTCGGCAAAGCACACCATACTAGGTAGGCACTGCAGAACAACTGAGGCGAAAGAGCTAAGTGCCTGCCTAGTAGGCATCTACTCCGTACCTACTTCCGTAACTAGGCACGCGTACGCTATTTGAAAAACAGTCTCCCCAGATTTCCGCTACTCGAGTACTCCGTAGCAAAGGCAGGACCGTTCTACACACCGATTGATACAAAGTATCTACTACCTACCTAGCCTAGTTATAAACTTATTGTACTCGTAACCTGAGTGAATAGAAATGATACGTCATTTTGAACTGGCTCCTACTTCATACGTAGGTCATATTGTCAAGCTATTCCCCAACTACAAAGTAAAGTCTCAGATTAATGAAGACCAAAAGTATGAAGTACGAAGTAGTTCACTCACTAACAATACCTAGGTACACCTGCAAGTACGAAGTATCGGCATTCATGAGGTCCCGGCCCGAGGCCGAGTAACGGAAGGAGTGCGAAAGGAAGGTTCTGGAAATACGGACCAGTGATTGGCTTGTGCCATACCACGTGATTCCAAATGCGGGGCAAGCGGCTAGGCGGCTAGGCCTTCTAAAAGCGAATGGCCGTGTCGTCTGCGACTTCTTTCAAGAGACTCCCAGCACCGTATCACCACTTCAGCTACACCGCCAACTCCATCTCGCAACTCTGCAAACACATACAACGCATTACCCGCGATAGCCTCGTGAGCTCCCAAGTCAATCCAACGTCTTCGATCCTCTCCACCGTCCTCGATCCCCCCGAAAACACATTCCCCTTTCCCGACGCAACCGTGGCAAAACCCTGTCAGAATGTCTTCCAGTAAAAACCAAAGTAATAGTACGAGTAATCGCAATGGCGAGAGTGTTGGACGTGCTGCCAATGTTCTCGCCAGCGCATACTGCGTAGACTCTTCTGCCCGCCTCAGCGGCTTCCGTAAGTACCATGACCCCTATACAGCTATCGCTCGCTCATCCACCTGCATCGCTGTGTCTCCTCCACCATGAACCATATCAAGAGTAAATACTAACTTCCTCTTCAGATTACTCCACTACCGGCGCCGGCGGGGCCCAGTGGTATCCCTGAGGTCCGAGCCTGGAACTCGGGACTACCCTCACCACCTTCAAGCCCCCCTCTAGCTGCTCTCACCTCGGCCAACGAGCTCGCGCTCATTTCCAAGTCAACCCGATCGCGCGACAACGATACACATGGCAGAGTTACTAAGAGCAAGCGCCTTGAGGGGGCAACGTATCATATCCGGGGAGAGTGTGAGAGACTCTTCTGCGAGACTATGAAAGATGTTTTCTTCGGTGAAGGAGGATCATCATCGAGTAATGGCTCATTCGGAATGAATACGTATAACATGAACAATTCACAATCAACTCCTCCTAGCGAGGATCAAAACCACGGATACTTTACTGGGCATGGACAAGGCCAAGATATAGACGCTTGGATCGAAGTCTGGGACTATGCTGGTGGATGTAGCTTTCGTGGATTCGTTGGTGGAAATGGAGAGAACAAGTCTCTATTTGCATTCTTCGATTCTGCTGTCATTGGAAGGGATTTGAAACAAGGGTACGTTGTTCTGGCAGATCTCACCGTTATCATTCTAACGAGAAATAGTCTCATGGCATTGATCGAGCTCGCAGAAACTGTTTTCGCAGTCTCCCAAGTTGTTGTATGTGTCGATCGTTCGGTACAAGAGGTCGATCGGAAGGCTTTCCTAAAGAGTCTTCGATGGGTCGGTTTTGAGGCCGTTACCCTTGATCTCTGGGCTGGCCGTTTGGACATTACGAGTGACAAGTGGCTTTTCTTGGGTATGGAAGTCTAATCATGTATATTTCTGGGAAAGGAAAAACAAGCAACCGTCTGGGAATTTTCATGGCGTAGTGGGTGGAAAATTTGTTTTTTCTTTCTACGTACTTTCTTGACTTTGCTGGACACCGAGTGGCTGCATTTTCGCAGGCAGTGGAAGGGGTTTCTTGTTTTTAATTTGCGGCATCGTTGTATTCATCTTTTTCATTCGCATCAAAATTGGAGGCTTGCTTTTCCTGTATGATATGACTGCAATAAAACTTTTGTGACGATCAAACTGTGTACAGTACATAAGTATGTTGTTGAATCAGACTCGACCCCTTGACCACGCACCACTTTTCTTACTCCCAGCCTTACTCGTACTTGAGTAACTTCCCTCCATTAACATTTTGTATATTAGTCGACAGAGCCGCTTCTGTAATCTTGCTTGCCTTTATCTAGGAATGTACAGTATCTTAAAAAAGAGTGTCGGGAACGAGGGGAAAAGGAGAGGGGGTAAAAGTGGAAGTTTGGGTGTTTCTTGTAACTTTTGGGCTTTGGGGGAGAAGGAGGGAAGGAGAGAAGGGGGAAGGGGGGTTGGAGCTTGTTATTTTAAGTTATTTTGAGTTGGGTTGGTGTTATTGGTATTTTACTTTATGATTTATTAAGTTGTTGAGGGATTTGGATTTGGATTTTGATTTGGATTTGGGGTTTTGGGAAATTATAGTAGTGTAATTTATTGTTTTTAAAATTTATAGAGGCGTGGGGGTATTAGGGGGGTATCAGGGGATGAAAGTGAAAGTTTGGACCTCGGAACAGTGAAGGGGTTTCTGTTCTTCTTGTGATATTGTACGGAGTACGGAGTAGAGTTGGGTTGGGGTTGGGTTTGGATTTGGATTTGGCCTCAAGTACCATGTGAGGATTTGGGGGAGGGGGATGGG
>LT855409.1:484286-506000 GCA_900184765.1 Hymenoscyphus fraxineus
TGGAAGGAGTAGTAATTCGAGGATTGCGTATTGTTGTATTAACTTGGATTGTAGTATAAAGTTGGATAGCTATATCTAAAGAAGTTAGGTAGTAAAGTTCAGTAAAATGGAAAAGTATACGTTAGACGAAAATCCACCTAAAAATCATACTACCTAGCTTAGATTAATACTATAATACTAGTACTAGTTTTTAGCTTTGCGTCGTAAATAAAAAGATTTGCTAGTATAGAGTTCGAATTAATCTAAGTCTTTGATTATAGAGAAAACTATTAAGTTAGGCTAGAGTTCTATATTGTCGCAAGTAGGTAAAAATGCGGTTTTTGGTAGGGTTTTATAAACCGCCGAGGATAAGTAGGTACTAACTATATAGTGTAAGGCGTAGGGATAGTAGGGGTAGAAGGGTAGAAGTATAAGGGATAGTATTTAATAAAGTGTAAATACCGTAGCTTTAAATAGTAGACTGGTTGTACTGATATTGTTTGTACATGAGAAGGGGTCTTAGGTACCTGGGTAGGTACCTTAAAGGAAAGGGGGGGGTTTTTATAACTGTCGCCCGACTATCCTAGAATCATTAAAAAGTATAAGACTATCACAAATTTAGAACCGGTCAGGGACCCTCTGGGTACCCTCCTAAAATAGAGATCGTTATTTTATAAGATAGTCGCGTCCGTATACCATCCTAGGAGCGTCCTAGGAGCGTCCTTGTAGTACTAAGTCTAGGAATACCCTCATTTCGTGCCTTCCTTCTTTACCTGCCTACCTGCCTGCCTGCCCACCTCCCTACCTACTAGCTATGCGCTCGATAGTTCGGACGTACACGGCAACCTACGAGGGCAGCGCACACAATGCGCGTGTGAACTTTGCCCGAATCGATCGAATCTGTACTTATATTTTGTGTGGTGTTAGAATTGAGGCTCTAGGAGCGATACCGAGCCCTCTGCTAAGTCCGTGCGGGATCCCTGTCTCTTAGGAGGAAGTACAGGAGACTATCTAGTGACCGTCCTGTGACCGTCCTATAACCGTCCTAGAGCCTACGATAGTCTTGAAATAGGATACTAGTAGAAGGGTCCCTGAGCGGTCTAAATAAGGTAAGACGGTTATAAAAACCCCCCCCTTCCCTTTAAGGTAGGTAGGTATAAAGACGCGTTTCCTAGGTACTTACACCTATAGTAAAATGATAGGAAAGTAGAAATATAGATAGGTACCGAGTCACCGAAGACGGTAGTAGGGGGGTGTGATGCGTTTTAGTGGAAGTGCGATCGATGCTTTTTAACGAGTTGCGAGACTCATGTTCAAGCTTTTGATAAAGGGGTTTCTGTTCTTATCGTGATACTGTACTTCGGAGTTAGATCTGGCCTACCATGTCTGTGGTGGTAGTGGTGCCTGTTGATGGAAAGTTACTAGAGTACTCGTACTGTAAGATTACTCTACCATGTGAGATTTGGGGGGAGGGGATGGGGATGGGGATGCTACCTTGCGATACGTACAGTAGCTGTCTAATAAGGATAAGGAAAGTTAGAGGGTTCTGATTCTAATAGTAGGGGTTTATAGTGAATGAGGAAGATATGCTTACTTAGCCAGGGAGGAGTATATAACTCCACCCTCCTAGCATATTATAGTTCCTCTATTAATACTACTACTTTATTATACGTTAAATTTTAAAGCTCTTTTTCGTTAGTATATTATAATAATAATAATAAGCCTGTTAATATACCTCCGAGGTAGGGTCTACGTCCTAGCCCTACTGCGCAGGCCTCTGTTTATAAAGGAGCTACTATAAAGGCTACTAATCGGACTAAAAGTCGGGTTTAACCTAAGGTTGCGGAAGATAGTTTAATAGAAAATATACTAGTAGATCGTATCCGGGTAGCGCGAGCGGTAGCTATAGTAGAGTAATAGGCTAGATTTAAGGTAGAAGATACTATAGTAGCTACTAGAGCTACTAGAGGTACTAGTAGTAGAGATAGTCTCCCTACAAGTAAAGCTAATATAGAGTCTCCTTATAGCTATTAAGGTAATTATACTTCTCTTTCCTATAGCCGTTCTAGGTCTTAATAAGCTTATAATATCTTTTATTTAAGATCTTTTTATTAGAATATAGATTATTATAGTATTAACTTTTACTTAGGTAAATTAGAGCAGGGTTATAGTTAAGAATGTTATAGTAGTTAGAACTATAAGGAAGAGAGAGGTAGATATACTTAAGAGTATATTCTAGGATAATAATATAGAATTAAAGGATACTAAAGAGACGTTAAACCTTTAAAAGAACTAGTAGGTTATTAAAGGGAGGGTTTTTAGGAGTATTAAGACTGTGAATACTAAGACTATAAGTATTAAGACCGTAGTATTAATTAAGGCTATTAAGGCTAAGATTATAGTATTAAACGCTAGGAACGTTATAGCTATAACTATAGTAGGGATAGAGAGTATTATTAATTCAATTAGGAGGATATTTATAAGAGATAGGGAAATATAGTTAGTTTACCTAGTTTAGCGGCCCCTACTAGGGGATAGCCTTCTTTTAGTATATAAGACTTTAGTTAATTAGAGAGAGATCTTAGTACGTTACCCCCTTTAGTAGTAAGAACTATAAAGCGTTTCCCTCTAGAGTATTATAAGTATATTATCTAGATTGTTTATAGAACCTTTAAGATAGTAGACTTATATATATTAGATTAAGGAGTTCTATTATATAAGAATAAGGAGAAGTTATCTTTTAATATAGAGTTAAATACTCTAGTTCTTAGTAATAAGAAGTCGATTAAGTATTTTAGTTTAAGTCTAATAAAGTAGTACTACTATTTCCTAAATTACTTATTATATATAGTAAAGTTATTTAGCCTAGAGTTTCTAGAAGCCTATCTTACGTCCTAGCTAGTAGGGTATATTATCTAGGTATTTAAGCTAGCGAAGGTATAGATCTAGTTCGAATTAGTATAATTAGTATTATACTAGTACGAGTACGTTATTAATTAAGGAGGGCTTTATAGGGAGATAAAATAAAAGATTCTATACGACTAGGTTAATTAATATTATTATATAAGATATAAGAAGTCTCTAGGATAAAGTAGTTATAAGAAGTCTTTAGATAAACCTTCGAAGGAGAGAGATAAGTTAAAATAAGTATATTAGAGAGCTATAAAAGGCTTAGGTTATATAAATAAGGATTATATTCGGATATACCTAGATAGTAAGGATAGTAAAGGTATAAAAGGTATAAAGATAGAGAAAAAGGATTAAGGTTTTAGTATAGGAGTATAATAATAGTAGATAGTATAGAAGTTATAAAATAATTCTACTTTTTTATACTAATTTTTATTATCTTATATTTATATTCCTATACCTCCTTCTATAAATACGCTAGTTCTATTTAATATTATAGATATATTAGAACCTCCTTTAGTAAATTCGCCTTTACCTTTATACTTAATAGTATAGTATATACTATTACGCTAGTATTCTAACCCTAGGTTTACGGATATAATTAATAATATCCTTTAATATAGAGCTTAAATAGGTTATAAAGGTTCGCGGATATATCGAATTTTACTAAACCTCTTATTCGTGTTTAAATTCCCTAAGCTCCTAGCTTTAAAAATTAAGAAGGATTTATAATAAGGATTAGTTAAGAAAGTCGCTCTTTAAGAGAGAGATCCTTTTATTACTTCGCCGCTAGGTTTTATACTAAAGCCTAAGCTAAATAGTAATAAGTATTAAATCTATTACTTATTTTTTTTAGATAATAATTCTATTAACTTTTATATTTTAAATAAATACGCCTACTTAAAATATATTACTTTTAATAAGGTTTTAGACCTAGTTTATACTACTAGTAGAGGCTATATAATATTTAAGAGAGATATATTAAATACTTTTAGAATAGTCCTAGNATTTTAAGTAGAATAGTATAAGATATATATATGGTTCTACCCTTTAGTTTAGTTATAGCGCTATTTATATTTAACCTTTTTACTAAGGGCCTCGAGTAAATAGTTTAGTTATACCTTTGTAAATAAAGGTTCTTATTATATTACCTAGATAATAAATTCGTTATATTTACTAAAATATAAGCTACTCTAGAGTTTATTAAGGAGTAGGATAAGCTATATTTATAATTAACTTAGGTACTTAGTATTCCTCTTAATCTATTAAAGAATATTAAAGGAATAATTATAGAACTACTAGGTTTTTAAGTAGATACTAATACCTTTATAGCTTTAATTCTACTAGATAAACTTATATAAATCTAGGAGGCGACTATATAATTTATCTCCTAGGATAGTATTACACGGAAGGAGTTAGAGTCCTTAATAGGTTTACTCTTGTTTTACGTAAAGGTAGTATAATTAGGCTAGGTTTTCTATTATAACTTTTAGACTTTTATTTACGCCTAGCTAGAATAGCTATACTATATAGCTTAATAGCGGTTAAGCCCGGACGTTAAGGCAGATTTAATATAGTAGAACCGGATACTCTTATAGTTTAATAGTACTTCTTTCTTTAACGAGTAGTAAGACTTTATTTACTTGTTTTATAATACTTCTATTTAGGGCCTAGGTGCCTTTTACCTTAAAATAAACGAATTATATATAGATTAGTATAATTATATATATCTTCTAGTTAAGAATTAAACGCTATAATTACCTCTTTCTCCTATAGTAAAGGACTTGGTCTTTAATATTAATATATTCGAGATTAAGGTAGTATCTCCTCCGTAGTCCTCGTCCTAATAGATATATAGAGTAGGTTTACGTAAAGTGGTTTTATATTAGGATCTATAAGCTACATACTAAATTAGGTAGAATATAAGTTATCTCATATAATTTGTCTACTTTAGGACCGCCAAGATATTAAAAGTTAATATTAATACTATTAAATGTAAATCTAAGGATATTTAACTAAAAACTCTTTTAATTGTATAAGCTACTAAAAATACTCTAACTCTACCTTAATTGTAATACTTAATCTCGTCGTTATATTCTACTAGTTCTAATTGTTCTTTATTATTTACTTCTACTGCTATATTGTAGAACTTGTTCTAATAATTATATCTGTTACTATATAGTAGAACTTTATAACCGTTATAATAGTAGATAGTACGTCGTATTAGTAGAGCTATTTAAGGCCTAGGGATTCCTTGTTATACCTCGAGTTAATAGTCGTTTTGCTCTATCCTATAATAGTAATACCTTCTATACTTTCTAATCTTTATAAAATAGGTCGAACTAGCCTTTTATTAAATTAAAGGATTACCTTGATTAAGAACTAATATCTACTAAATAGGTTATATGTTTTAGAGGAGCTTGTAGATAAGTTATATTTAGAAGTAGCGGTAGCTAGATCTCTTTACACTACTTATAAAGTATTAAATTAAACGAGTTATTTATATAAGAATCTAATAATTTACCTATCTAATTATCTATAAGAGACAACTACTTAAATAAGAGATAAGCGTTAATAATTAAGACGTTTAATAACTAATAAAAGAGAGGCTACTAACTCCTTAGAAACGTTTATTATATTTTATAGGAAGCTTGTAATTAGTCTACTATATCTATACTATTTATAAAGTTATTATAATCGTTAATAACGTAGGGTATTAGTAGATTAAGGCGATATTAGAGGGAGTAGATTAGACGAGAATCGTTTCGGATTTTAGGCGGTACTTATAGTAAAAAGGGTTGCCGAGCTAACGAATTTACCGTAGTAGAACCTATTCGAGGGCAACGACGTTCCTATATTGTAAAACCTTTACCGTTATAAATAGTAGAAAGTATACTAACTATAGTATTATCTTACTAGGCAAAAGCTAGAACTCTTAGGTGTCTAGTTACCGGTTTTACTACTAAATCTCCCTATTGTTTCTACCTTATTATTACCGCGGTTAATGTAAAAAGAGCTGGAAAAAGTAGCTTTATAATATACATACGACATATTCTATATATACTAATTCTAAGTTTTAAAAGACGTTCGAATAGAGCCGGGGATACAAAATAGTTATCTAAATATATCGAGAATTAAGAGAGTTTATAAGAGAGACTCTTTACAAGCTAGTAAATAGTAGAACCTAAAAATAGGTTAGTAAAGATAATACTAGAGAAATAGTATATTTACTTATAGGAGTAAGATCGGTCTTTTTTATTACCTAGCTTGTTTTAAACTTTTACGAGTTAAATAAGAAATCCTATATATAACCTATAAAATAAATCGCCTATATACAGTATCTTTCCTTAATAGGTTTAAATTTTATTTTATATATATAAAACGAGCGACCTAAGAAACTAGTAACCATTTTATTAATTGCTATATTCTAGGGTAGGAAGATATACTTTTTCTAGTTCTCTCAAAGGTGTTCGAATAATAGAGATAACTTTATAAACTAAGACTCTCCTAAGGTATTAATATTAGGTTTATATATATAGAAATTCGCTCGAATAGATAGATACCGTTTATAAGATATATAACTTAACGGTAGATATAAGTTACGTACTTCTCGATCCTAGAGGGCTAGACTATTACGTACGTAGTTAATACTAAAATATATCGTAAGAGTAATAAATATATAGAACTCTTCTAAGGTAAAAGTCTTCTATAGTATAGGAGAGTTCTTACTTTATACGTATAGGTTAGTGTTTAGGATAATAGTAGATAAAATCGAAGTAGTAAAGAAGAGATAAAAGAAGTCGAGAGGCCTTGAAATTCCTATAGGAAGTAGTAGTTCTACCTCTCGAGGAGGGTTCCTATCGAGAGGTTTAAAGTTATTTAGTATATTAGCTCTATTATAAATTGTCTTATAGATCTCCAACAATTCCTTTGTATAAGGACTAAAGACTAGAAGATTAGAGTAGGATATACTTCTATTAAAGACAGTCTTATTAATCCCCTCCTATTCCTACTCATAATTAACACTTAGTACTAGCGAAGAGGCTAATTACTTGTTAATTACTCCCTTGTTCTTAATATTATATAGCTCTACGTCTTAGTAGACAAAGACTGCTTTGTATAGGACTTCTACACTAGGGCCGCTATATCTATCGACTAAACTCTCTGGGAGATAATCCTCGTTGTTCGTGTTATTATCTAGTAGCCCTAACAGCAGTTGCTCAATTGTATTGTCCTCGGGCTTAGAATCGTTAGTAGGATCGAAGAAGAGTTCGAGAGGGAGTATATCGTTGGCGTCGGCGTCTTCGTCTATATTGTCTTTATTATTAGGTGGTAGTGTTTTCCATTTAAGACTTGTAATACGCTAGGAGTAACGTCGTCCTAGTTCTTTCGTAGATTAAGAAACTAATAATTAAGAAGGAAGAGAACCCCTAGCCTTCCGCCATCCTAGTAGAGGTATTGTTAGGGTGGTAGTAGTAGTAGTAGTGGTGGTAGTGTTAATAGAAGAAGGTGGTAGTAGTAGTAGTAGGGTAGGGTAGTTAAAACTTATGGGAAAGTACGTACTTTTAAGCTGTACTTGCCTGTACTTTTCGGACTATTTTCTACTTTTTACATATTTAATTTCTATTCCCTCGAAAATTCCTAGAAAATATCGAAGTTTTAGTGTAGAATCCTATACAACAAGAAATGCTCCTCGGTCGCCGAGAAATCTATTGCGTGAACAAGGGAAACGACGTTAGTACGCGACCTCGCTAAACGCGAAAAGTCCCTTGGCGGGACGCGGACCACGGAGGAGATAGATATTATACTAGAATATACTTAGGACTCTATATACCCTGTCTTAGCTCTTTTAGATCTATTTAATCTCGATCTATAACCTCCTATAACGCTACTTTTTTATATAGAATAAGGACTATTTACTAGGGAGTTTTACGTTAGTATACTTTGTAATCGCCTTCGGAGTATCGGCATACGTAATCCTAAGGGTTATTTAGGTTATAGTCCTAGGCGTAGCGCGGCTTAGAGGGCTTATAATATAGGCCTGTTCGAGGACAATATTTAACGTCTTAGTAGGTAGTCTTCGGATATATATAAAGGATATTTTAGGCTTAGTATTATAAATCGGCGTCTATTAAGTAGGAGGTTCTTTTAGGGTCGGTCTTAATTTGTTTTATTTTATTAGTTAGTTCTTTTAGTATTATCTTTTATAACTACTTCCTTTTACTCTACTTAATATAGCCGAGGGTACTAATAGCTTACTTTCTATAAATCGAGCCTCTTAATTAGCTAGATATACTAGCCTAGAATTAGGAGTGGTTCTCGTATATAGGTAAGTTATAAGTACTTAAAGCTAGCTAGTAAAATATAAAATAAAAACTAATAATAAGCCTTTCTTTTAGTACTTGTAATATATAACGAGTAATAATAAATAGTAAGGGTTTATAGTAAATAAGGAAGATATACTTACTTAGCTAGAGAGGAGTATATAACTCTACCCTCCTAGTATATTATAGTTCCTCTATTAATACTACTACTTTATTATACGTTAAATTTTAAAGCTCTTTTTCGTCCTACCTACGATCCCCTCGCTAGAAGGCTCGCCTTACGATTTAGTAGGATTTTAGTGTATTTTTAGACCTAGTTTTAGTTCTTATTACCCCCGAAAGGGGTACGTAGCCGAGGGTGCTAATAGCTTGCTTTCCACAAATCGAGCCTCCTGATTGGCTAGATATGCTAGCCTGGAATTAGGAGTGGTTCTCGTATGTAGGCAAGTTATAAGCACTTGAAGCTAGCCAGCAAAATACAAAATAAAAACCAACAACAAGCCTTTCTTTTAGTACTTGCAATATGTGACGAGTGACAATAAATCACTCCATTTAGTGTCCTTTTCTTAAACGTCCGTCATCTTTTTCGTGTATTTTTTGTTTATGTGTACGGTAGGTGCAAGTGCGAGTTCATTGAGTCGGTGAGAGTTTTAATCATAATGTACGTACAGGACACGAGTTAGTGTCACTTGTTTATGTCCAGGTATCACGAAACGGCTGAGAGCGAGCTGAGCGTGGCGTGCTAGAACGATCAATTGAGTTTTTGGTCCTGGCTCTACGGTAGTATGTCTGGACGTCTCGCTGGGAGTTCCCCCGTTCCATGGCTATGATGGGGGACGGAATGGGAAGGTGGACAATGGACGGGCGGCCAGGCGATAGATCTACGTGGGAGAAAGTCAAGACGGGACGGGTGATGATGTGCGTAATTGGCGATGCTTCGATATTGCGATTCCTTGGTTTTTTGAATGCATGGTGCGAGGAGTACGGGCAGTGTAGATGTGGTTCTTTGCTTCCTCGTTGTCTCTTTGGGTTCTTCGTGGTGTTGAGGATGTGAACATCGACTGAGTACGGAGAGCGTCACAGCATAGAATGAATGCCTTTCAGGAGATTACTGAGATGAGCTCCTCACTATTTAATTGTTGAAGAAACTCAAGATGAGCTGCTGCAAGGAAAACCTGTAAACATCAAGATACGCATCCCATCCTATCCCATCCGGATGGAGGGGTACTTTATTGAGTGCGGGGGGTGGGATATGATGTGATGTGATATCCTTATCAGTCTTCCGTCTTCAGCATCCATCTGCAGGTTAGTCTTCTGGCGAGCCCTGAAGGTCCGATGTGGCACACCCTTTTCCCTCCCTGACCTGGTCTCTCTGCACATGTATGTACGAAGTATGTATGGACATGCAAGTTTTGCCTCTCGTCCCACCGAGGCGAAGGATCGGATAAGGGTTGGAGTGGAGGTATGGTGTGTTACATCAAGTAGGTCATGTACCTCTCTTTTCTTTTCTAGACTCCCCTTAACTTCTTCTCTTTTTCTCTCATCCTTCTTGGAGTCTTGAATTTGATTCTTCGTTGTCGTAAAGATTGATAAGTACGTATGGCGGATTCGTCTTCGGATCCTGAGAGGGGGAATTATGGGGAGGAGAAGCATATTGATGGGAAGGGGGGCGAGTATGTTGTCAGAGAAAATCTTGCTGAGAGTGAGGTTCTTGAGTTTAACGAGACGAGGAATTTGAGGTTTGTGGTCCGACTTTTATCTTTGTTAGGTTGGTGGGTATGTATGTGTGTTTGCTGATGTTACTAGACGGGGTCTTGGTCAGAGACATATTCAGATGATTGCTTTGGCTGGCACGATTGGAACTGTGAGTTTACTTGCATCCAGATATCGAAGTTTACAATGGCTGATCTAAAAAGGGACTATTTCTCGGTTCTGGGAAAGCTCTCGCTAGAGGTGGACCTTTGGGTGCTTTGTGAGAGATTCCCCGTGCTTATGATGGAAACTCAAGCTGATATATTCGAAGTATGGGATATACCATAGTCGGTGTCCTAGTAACCGGTGTAGTACTCAGTATTGCCGAAATGAGGTATCTCCCTCCTTCCCACCTCATGTCCCCTACATCCTGAATCCACGTTAACAAAATCCGCAACAGTGCACTCGTCCCCCTCAGTGGAGCCATCATCCGCCACGCCGAGTTCTTCGTCGACCCAGCTCTCTCTTTCGCGCAGGGATGGAACGCGATCTACAACTACATGGTTTCCCTACCAGCAGAGATCGTGGCAGCCGCGGTGATTGTCGAGTTCTGGAATACGCATGTGGCTTCGGCTGCTTGGATTACTATCTTTGGGATGCTGCTTGTTGTTAGTAATTTGTTGTTTGTGAGGGTGTATGGGGAGTTGGAATTCACGTTTGCGAGGTGAGTGAGTTCTGAGATGTTGATTGGGAGATGGAGGTTCAGTGCTGATGAGAATACCGCGGATAGTTTGAAGATTTTGTTGATTATTGGGATCAATATCATGGTGAGTTTTTTGTTTACTATGTACCTTACACTTACACTCAAAGAACTGCCCCATTTGGAACAGCTTAGGGTTTTTCGAATTGTTAGGCGAGAATATTTTGAGGAGTTGGAATTTTCTTCTCAGTCTTCTTGTTTGATGAATATGGATTAGCCGAGAATGCCTAAAAACATGAGATGGAACAGAGAAGAACTACTAACGCTCTCATCTGCCCCTCTTCTTTTTGCTTCCCACTCTTTGAATTTATAAAAGAAAAAGCGTTTGCTAATCTAAAGAAAAGGCACTTGTCATTACCTGCGGTGGAGGTCCAGATGGCCATCACTACGGATTTCAATATTGGAAAAATCCTGGTCCTTTCGTCCAATACCTAGGGTACAAAGGTTCCTTAGGAAAATTCATGGGCTTCTACACCACTCTATCGAACGCAGTATATGCATACTCGGGAGTTGAAAGTATCTCGCTTGCAGCAGCAGAAACGCAATCTCCTCGTCGAAACATCCCAATTGCTGCGAAGAGGATTTTCTTCCGGGTAGCTATATTCTATAGTAAGTTGGATATATCAAAAGCTGGCCATATGAGAGGTACTGATGTGTTAAAGTGCTTTCTATATTCATGGTTGGTTTGATCGTTCCAAGTAATGACAAGGAATTGCTGCAATCTACCGGAAATGCTGCTCAGAGTCCTTTCGTTATTGCGGCTACAAGAGCTGGTATCAAGGTTGTACCTTCAATTATCAACGCGGTTGTACTTACATCTGCTTGGTCGGCCGGGAACTCAGGTAAGTCGTTCTCAAACCACTTCTACCTACCACACCAATCATCCCAATCCTAACTCTTCCCCAGGTCTCCTAGGCGCCTCCCGAACCCTCTACGGCATGGCCCATCACCGACACGCCCCCAAAATCTTCCTCCGCACCAACCGAATGGGCATCCCCTGGGTCGCCGTCTCCTTCATGTCCCTCTTCATCTGTCTGGGCTTCATGACCGTCTCCGACTCAGCCTCGACCGTCTTCTCCTGGCTCCAGGACTTGGTCTCTGTAGCGGCCGTCATCCACTATATAATCATCTGCATCGTGTACCTGCGTTTCTTCTACGGGATGAAGAGACAGGGTATCGATAGGAATGAATTACCTTGGAAGGGACCCTTTCAACCGTACGCGGCGTGGATGAGTCTCGTCTCTTTCTCGGTTTTGTTGCTTACGGGGGGTTATTTGAGTTTTGTTAGGGGACAGTGGGTTTTCCTTTTATTTTTCCACACCTTTTTCTGTTGTATTTCTTTCCTAGCACGGTTCTGGGCTAATGGAGTGCAAATAGTTGGGACACCGAACTCTTCGTCTCCTCTTACGTAAACATCCCCATCATCGTCATCCTCTATCTCGTCTACAAACTCATCAAGAAAACGAGTATCATTCCCCTCGAAGACCTTCCGATCCGTCACTTCCTCGATATCGCGGCGGCCAACCCGGAGCCTCCGCCGAAGAAGAAGAGTGGGTGGAAGAAATGGGCAGGGATTTTGTGGAGTTAGATGGTGTCCTTGTTGATCAGGGACTTGTTTATTTATCGTGCTTGGTAAGGGATTTTCCTGCGTGAAAGAGGGCGGCGTGAGTGGCTTGTCTTTGTTTTTTTGTTATAAGCTTTAATTGAAGGTGGTTTTGATGAGAGGGTATAGATTACGAGTCTTTTATGTATTACTGTTAATAAGGCCATTTTGAATGGAATCAATCTCGTTTTTTCGATAAGGTTATGGTTTACGGTAGCCAGTATAGCTCGGAAAACTTTGGTAGCGTTGAATATGTACGACAGCTCGTAGGCGATTCAGAAGCAAGTTCATAGTTGTGAAGAGGCATCTAAGCAGTACGTGAACACCCGAATAGTCCTACCAATAACAGGTTCAATAGCCGCCATAAAATCCGACCTTCCTTCAACAACATTCAAAAACTCAAGTTCCTATCAATATAGCTTCACAAATATCAACAATAGAAAGACTTAATTTTCTAATCACTATTAAGTTGTAACTTCATTTGACATTTATTCACTTCTCATACCCTAGCTATACCCACCAATTTCATCACGCCAACTTTCTCGCTTAAGACTACTTTCGCTTAGAATATATTCTTGATTAGAAATCTCGGGATATTAGATCACGCTAAGCGTTCGTGCTTGCTAAGTAGGAGAAGATTTTGTGATCCTAGAGTTGATAGAAATAGTTGATTTAGATATGCTAATTTGAGAAATATAGTGAACGAACTTGGGTGAAAAGAAAAGTGTTCTTTTCGTCTCGCTTAGATTCTGAAGTACTGAATTGGGCCTGGATAACAGCGGTTTCTTTGATTATATGTTATTTATGGGCTGGCACGGAGAAGAGCGTGTGTTCTAGAAGAGGACAGTCTGTAATAAATCTGTTGAAGAAATTAAACAATCCGACTGTACCGTGGTAAATCGTTCTCAGGAGAAAAACCCTAGCTTGTAAGGGTAGGGAACGGAACAGTACGAAACAGTGTGGACTAGAGGATCATACTCGCTAGAAGTTCTTCTTCTTATACGTAGGAACAAGCGGTATCTCGGACATTTCTCTCTAGGGACCAGTAGAAAGCTGCTCTCTAACTTCTACGTGGCCTGAATAGTGTGATCTTGGCCACATCCTTTACCGAAATACTCTGCCGCCCCCCCTACCCATGGTACTTAAGATGGGTTTACTACAAGCACAGTACCAAGTACTCAAACTTTGCTAAAGATAAAAGATCTAAAAGCAGACAGGACGAGCAGAAAACCGAAGATGAATTGATATCCTGAGAATGCGTTATCTGAGACAACGACGACTCCGAGCAAGGAGGACCAGTGCTTGAACAAGGACCACAAATTCACAGAGATTTTTTGTGATCGATCATCGCTGACTGCGAAAGAAAACTCTCTCCCACGTGGACCTCAATCCCTCGTCATTCAATGGAAGGAAACATTCGAAAACGGTTTAGCCCTTTTCCAAATGCCGTCCTCATGTAACCAGCCCAGGCTACCCAGCCAAGTTCTAGAAACCTTAACACTTCGCCCTTACGGCATCTACGAAGTATCTCGTACCCTCTTCAAATGCCATCTCCCAGCCCATCCTCCCAACCCCATCCTCTCGCAAAACCTTCCTCAAAGAATCCTTCTCTCAACATCTCCAAGCCCTTCTCGAACAAAGTGGAGCCCAGGAGATGAAAGTGGAGCTCAACACACCCTCGCTTAATCTCCCGGAAATCTGGAGAAATCCCGCGATGCTCCGTTGCCGGATCCACAAAGCGGATATGGCCGTGGCTGCCGAACAAAAAAAAAAGTAGGACGGACAGAAAGGCTTAAGTGAGACGCGAATGGGGCCGGCCACGGGAAGTTTAGATAGGGGATGCAAATTCGGCGACGGGATGGCTTTGTCCGTTTGACGTGGTATGGAAATAGGAATACTGTGACTGTGCGTGTAAGTCATTGGTAAATATAGCTTCATGCGGCAGCTTGGAGGTCTCAGTTACGCGGGGTTGGGAGGCTGGTGTGTCAAACACTTAGCATGAGAATTAAGGGACGAGATGTGATAGTATCGTAATAGATTTAGATAGAAACTGAGGATAATAGTATCTCTAACACACTAGAAAACGAGGCTTTCGGCTCTCATTGAACATCGCTCCCAAAAACGAACACAGTAAAAGTAAATAGGCCAAATGATAGAGATACATAAAAAAGAAGAAGCATCATTAATAAACTGTAAAAAACGCCCAACTCAAAATATCCCATGCTAATAAGGTGTATCCCATCGCTAAAAATCGCTCGTATCTGAAAGTAAATGCATCTCCTGGAGACCATTCTCGAAGGAAGGCCACCCGATGAGGGAGAGCCGAAAGAAGAATGGTAAACAAAAAGCACTTTTTCGATGAATAACTCCGATTTCCCAATGTTGCGCGCGAGCGACTGGCTATTCTCCCTTTGTATATTGATCCAGCTGATGCATGGTTCTGGTGACCGATGATGCTAGACGCGTGTTCCCTAGCCTGTCGATAGATGCTCTCTGGTACGAGAATGATAGGAAAAAGTCGTTATATTGCGCCAGAGAAGGATCGTAAAGTAAAATGATCCTTCGCGTGAAACCCACACCCTTTCGCCCCCAGTGTCGCCAATCCCTCTGTCATTACAATGTACAATCTCCAACACACACACTCATTAGTGAATGAGTTTATCTTCGGCAAGCGGTACTCCATGAGTCGCTTGGGTAGTTGACTGGACTTGGTGGCGGTGGTGCAGGAGGGCTATAATCGTTCTCACCCATTCTGCTGATGAAAGTGTATGGGGACTTGGCTTTTGAGTTGAGGCTTGAAGAGAGGTAGAGGTTGATGTCTTGGCCGAAAGAAGCGTTCGCCAAAACAGGCGAGTGGCGACGAGGGATCGGGTGGGCGATCGGTGTTGATGTTTGGGAGGGCATTTTGTATGTAGTGATGTATTGGATATGGGGAATAATTATCGAAGAGAAAAATCCTCGTCTTATAACAGTGGCCCAGAGAGGATTTTTGGAGACTTTCCAACTTTGTGGCAAGCTATTTGAGGAATTAGTCAGATTAATCAATTGTGTGAGTCTGGCGGAGCCAAAGGACTGCTGATATTACTCACCCGCAACTTGGGAAACTGTGGAGGGTTGTAGAGTGATCCTTTCGGCAGAAAATACTTCTTATAACACGAGGCGAGCGGGTTTAAGGCTGCTGAAGAGACGGACTCTAAAATAGTTTTTATGGAGTGTGGGTGGGAGTGACGAGTGGATTAGGGTATGTTGGTCTTCGGCTGTTAGGGTGTGTTGTGGTAACGAATCGCTTACGGCGAAAGGGAGGCAAAGCAAGGCTCGACTTGTAGTATGGGGCGAAGAGTCGGATTTGGATCTGGTTTAGCAAGAAAAGAAAGAGAAAGAAATCTATGGCAAAGGGGCGAAGACCATGAATTTATCATTTCAGACGGGACATTTCACTCTCAATCTTTTTTCTGGAACCCCCATGCCGACCCTGCCCTGTCCTGTCATTCCCCGTCTCCCCCGCCCCGGCGCAAAGAAAAGTAAGACAACTCATCCCTTCCATCACCCATCACCCATCGCCATCTCCACGCCAGCCGGCGGCGCAATCACTTTTCCACCTCGGCTGGCCCTGTTCAAGAATGGACTTTGGGCCAGAAAGGACAGTTTCTCGGCTTCAGGCTTCCATGGGCAATCTCGTTGGGGTCGGACTCGCTGTGCGTCCCAAAGGTCTTGTGCTCTTGGCCTGGCCCTCACTCAAACTTTCCAAAGGCTGGGCTGTTGCCCCGGATCCCGATGGTTCAGCCCCGGCTGGAATCCTTGGACGGCATTTCCACCCAAACGTGCGAATGGCGAATCGTGTTGCGTAGGAAGTGCTGTGACATCTTGTTCGTTTTCCTGGAGAAACGAAATTGCTTATTTGGGCAATTATCTAAAAGAGGAACGCTAGCCCCATTTAGTATCAGAGAAGGATTGCTTTCGAACTGATTCTCATCCCCTGCTTCTTGCCTTGCGTACTCGTAAATTTACATCTTTGGCTATCTACTTGCATGAGATGGGTTCCCTGCAGAGATATTGTTTTGATAGCTATATTTGGATATACGAAGTACCTCTACTCTTGGAGTTTCTTGTGGCAAATGTTGTAATTCGTATCTAGATCCCCGTTGAACAGATTAATTTTCCGGCTTCTAAAGTCTATGAAAAGTAAATCTAGAAGTAAATTTACAAACAGAACAACCGACCGCTTTTTTACAGACAGCAAAACGCCATACCGTATCGCTTAAGCATCCTCCTCATTCGATCGTAAGTTCACTCACAGGATGACCAACATCAGATACCGAACCAAGCGCTTGAACCGGTACATGCATCTGCACATCAAAGCAACCTGCCATTCGGGTGCTCCTCATCCAGCGGTGAGCTCCAGAGAAGATCATGTCAACGCGGAGCAAGTATCATGGAGTACTCCGTACACTTGTGCAGCAGAGCACTTTGTCAACCCGACGAACTACAGGACCTCATTGGACTATGAGCGAAGTGCAATAAGCTGATCAATCATCGTCCAAACTTGACTCATTCGGACAGAAGCAGGAGTAGTGTGGGATGGATGGGGGTACCGGGTCTCGGGCATATCTGCCATATTTTGAGGATTAGGATGATTATCTGCCAGAAGGGCTGAGGTTTGGCCGACGGAAAATTATTGGTGTGGGAGGCAGGGCAGGGGAGAATAGCAGTGAAGTGGATTGCAGGAAGGAAGCCTTCCATACTCTTGGCGGAATGTTGGGATTGGGGATGGGGATGTGGATGGAGACGTGGGGGTGGGGATGAGGAGAAGGGCTCAAGGAATGTGTGGGTGAGGCTTACTATAGACGTGGGGTGCATGGATGTGGAGGAGTGGAGATGGAGTCCGTCATTTTTACCAAGCGAGCTCTGGAGTCTGGAGATGCTTTGAGGAGCAATCCACGAACCTACGGAGTACTCTACTCGAGTATCACTGTTTACGGTTCGGTTATCCCTACGGCGTGGATATGGGGACTGACTGTATTGCATTTGCTGCCTGGCCCAATTACATGCTGATTATCTTGCACACCATCTCCTCAACTGCACGTAGATCACTATTCTTATGATTCCATCAAATGTCAGCGCTGACACCGCAACAACACCCCATGGAAAGAGTACTGGACTAGGCACTGGCACCGAAAACAACGAAAAGAGGTACTCCGTACTCCAGTACCATACACCCGTACCACGCTCCAGCCTCCATACCTGGATGTGTATGTACCGCAACCTATTCTGTCGGACCTCGGCGGAAAAACAAACATGTACCAGTTAGGAAAGTGATGAGCCTCAGGAAGGGCAAATGAAGATCCAACGGACTTTCAGAATGTCCTGTATCGTTTGCAACATCTCAGCGTCTCATGCTTACATCAGAAATGAGAACGGCCCCTTCCTTCCGCCTTTCCGCCCTGAGACTGCTAATTCGTACTTTGCTTATTCTTCAACGCATCTCACATTTCAAATCCTAATTTTTGATGCCTGATACTTTGGGATGCGGAACGGAGATAGTGCCAACACTTTCATGCTCTCATCTGGCAAAGCCAAAGCATTCACAAGGCGTGGTCGCAAAGCATCACGGTACTTGGCGTCGACCGTGTTATATTATGTCACAACAGCATAAAAGGTCTATCGGAATCAGCACAAAACTCCCAATCTTCCCTCATTGCCACTTTGCCTACAGTAATATCATCGGCAACACCAGCCGCCAGAGGACTGGGAGTATCAGGCTCAATTATCGGTACGCCACAACCTAATGAAGTTGTACCGGTGGGTGTTGGGTTTCTAGCAAGCACCTGAATTTCAATACAAATCACTCCTTTTAAGCTTCCTTGAGAGTCGACGTACTCAAATTCCATTCGAATCTTTTTTCTTCGAAGTGGTCATCTCTTGGACCGGATAAACCAAATCTGCAGGGCCCACATGATACATGATGTCCCAATTACATTGCCAAAATCAATGTCCAAGAAGAGCTGTACCCCAGACTTCCCAAGGAGTATTTTTAACCCCACATAGGCTACAGTTGCCTGTAGGGTAGTAGAGCGAGGCGAGCTGCCCCTGAAAATCACTGCGGAGTGGACAAGTATGCCACGCGAGTGAGGAATATTCCGACCCTGAAGGCTTTTCGGGTGTGCATCAGTTACGACTTCTGTCAATAGTCCCTCGCTTCGAGGCGTCTTCTATTCCGAGAACTTGCAGCGATGACTGTCATCGGCCCGTTTTGTTGTCTATTCTCGCTTCTTTCAGCTCAGGAGTATTTTCACTGCAGCTCAAAGGGTCAAACCATTATTACAGTACAGTATGTTAGCATCAATTATAGTAGATGGTTTCATCCCAAACTTTTCTTATGTCATTGTGAACATTAATGTCGGAAAAGCGGCACATAGAACTCACAAAACCTCACCCCCACATCTACGTTACCCAAGATACCTATCATTCTTATTACTGACGAGGTACACATAGGCGTCTTGAAATCTGAATCCTTTCTATCTTGCATTTTTTATACAATCAAGCTTTCAAGCGGATTTCTGTTCCCACTCATCAGCGTGCAATAATTTCTTGGGGGTCAACTACTGTACACCCACCACAAGATGTTCTCGCGAGTCTCGATTTCCAATCCCGGCACAAAATAATGAGCATCAGAACGTTTTCAACAAGTGTCATGTCGTGCGACCCAAACCAACCGCTGGGGTGCAACACAGCAGCAACCTGACATTTGACAGTTCACCTCATCCAAACTCTCCGTGTGGCTCCCACATCTCTCAGGGCACCTCTAGAACTGCAGTGGAACTTTGCCCAAATTTCGCTTCTTATCAGTCAATCCACTGGATTCGAAGGATCTTGTAAGGCGTCAGATCCTGATGAACTGTCACGCTGGACAAGGCAGCTTCGCGTCTCATTCTCGACTGTCGCGTGTAAATTCGCTCTTCGCACCTAACTGTATTTCGACTGTTCCGAGTTGGCGCCACTGTGTCTATGGTTCGCAAAAGAGTTCCGGCTTCTGCACCCCGCGAAGATTGCTGATTTGTTCTCTCAGCAAGGCATCATCGCATCCAAGACCCTGGAATAGCTGATCAAATGCGTGATTCCGAAAACCATATCCAATGATCCCGACTGATTCCTTGAGATTTAGATTGAAAACAAGTTCTTCGGGATTTTCCCCACTACTGATGTTATACTATTCGGAGTGCGTGGGGTTGAAGGACTTTGGAGGGTTTTTGGTATGGCTTGGATATAGCCTACAATCACTTCAAAGCCTTGTGGCTCCACACTATTTCCCTACCACCTAGAAAAGACTCCAGCAAACGACTGTAGCCATTAGGTTCGCATACATCTTGTGCAAGGCTTGGGACCTGATGACTTGTTCACCCAGCCTTCCCCCACACGGTACGTCTCTAATTTCGTCCAATGTTGACGTCTGGAATCCATCAAATGCGGGTGTTATCTTGCATCATATGTTGAGTGGGCCCTGCAATATATATTGTTTGTGTTTGGGATCTGCTGTACATACACTATATTCTTGGCTGGAGTGCGACGCCATTATCAATTGCCCTTTTCAAGTTTTGTTTGTTCTCATTTGAATAATTCTTTTATTTCTCGGGTCTGGTTTTTATTATTACTTCGTTTCCTCTTTTGCTCACTCCTGCAGAACAGATTGCAAGACGAGGGATTGTCCAACGTTCGGGCATATGGCTTGCGCAGAGAGGTGATACAGCACTGTAAGTATGGGCAGCAACATGCAAATTATGTCTTCCTCGTACTGCCATCCCACCGTTCTTTTCATTTATTTGTCAAATCTCCTCGTTCAAGACGCCCGTTGATTTTCACATGTCTAAGATGCAAGCATTCTTTTCATCCAAATCGTCTTCTATCTATTGACGTAGCAGTGTAACACATTTTGATGAAAAGTGGGATGTACAGTACAAGAAAATGAAGGGGGTGTTCTTTTTCGATAGAGGACGTAAGGGATGGGAATGGGATAAGCAGATGTGGCGACGCGATATTCCTGGTTTGGATGTCTGATATCAGATTGAATGTGTCTCCCTTTTCGGTGATCGACTAAACCCCCTTTGAAATTATCAAAAAGAGATCAAAAAACCCCACTATTTTGTGGTGTTTTTGCGACGGAAAACATCAGCTTTGATGGTTGCCATTCAGTGTACCGATATTTACAGTTGATATTCTGTGAGAATATCAAAAGTGGTATTTTAGTCTAAGTCACGAAATATCAGTATATGCGGGCAACAAAAAGAGTAGCATTTGCATCGGCATATAATTCATGAATTCATAGTGGGTGTATTATGTTACAGTTGAATTAGGGCATAACGCGTATTAGTTTAGGGCTCTAGTTTCTTGTTTAGCACCCGATGCACCTATTCCACTATCAACCACTTCACAACCGCTTGCTATTCAAGCACCATGCCACTGACAAACGTCTCTAACCCCCTCCCCCCGGGGGGTCGTCCGCGCTCGCAAGATACAAATAGTGCAGATATACACATAAGATAGGTTATCCAGGGCTTTAAGGAAGAAAGAGGGGCACGTCATTGAGTCAAAAGTAATATCCACTTTAGACTCGCAAGGGATAACAGATTTGAGCGTGGTTTTAACTACTCATAAGAACGTCGCTTAAAACACCGCTTTGGATCAACGCTCAGCATTTGAAATTCTCTTTCATTCTAGACACCCCTCTTGATTCTTGAAGTATTCCATTCCATTCCAAGAAAGCTCAAGAATAATTCTACAGAATTTCCATAAAGCAAAATCACATAACCCAGGAAAATGATCCGCTAGTCTAATTAACTAATGAAAAACTTTCATGTTATAATGGCACCTCTATCTATGTTCCTGGTTTGTCGCATTTACGTTTCTCTTCTTATCAAGGTAGAATTTTGATTATATTATCGCTGTTTTATACATCGCTTTCATCATATTCACATAACCTTGTATTTGTTTTATGTATTGTACCTAGTTGTGTGCTAAAAACCATCACTTTACATCTTCTATAGCCGGCTCCCTTACTAGTTCAAAAAGCCCTTAGAATTGTAGAAGCGATTTGATAGAATATTCCATCAGTTTGACAGAGTTCTGGAATCTTTTAGGTAAAATAGAATATGGAAATCCTATATAATGCAATTCCATTTGCGAACATCGTTTAGGACATCGCTTAGGTTCAAGGAATTGCTATACCGTAAAAACTCGACTTGAAGGCCTAAACTGGTCGGGGAGTACGAGGTGAATACGTGTAAGGACGTACCTACAAAAGGTTTGTACTTAGTAATTAAGGGCCCGTTTGGCTCGAATATTTAATTCGTGCAAATGTGGTGCAAATCATAAACTTTTGCATGCGTCCTGGGACCTAATAGCTCATGCAAAAGTTTCCTGATTTGCATGCAATTTGTACTAATCTGACGAAACAT
>LT855409.1:510799-561811 GCA_900184765.1 Hymenoscyphus fraxineus
TAGGAGACCTCAAGGTCTCAAGGAGCGATCAGTTGAGACTGCCCCTAAGGACGCTGGTGACGTAGAATCCCTTGAGAAGAGAGGCCTCTTGGACGGCGTCCTTGCAGCAGGGCTCCACACAGTAGGTAGGCTCCCACATCCACGGCGTCCGCGCTTACCCTCCTGGATGAAGAAGCTAAACCCCAAAAAAAAGACTAGTCCAAAGGCCAAGAGAGACGCCCTCTTCCCGGAATCCCTTGAAAAACGTCAAAACTTCATTGCTGGTCTCAGGAATGCTTACAAAAACTGGCGAGCAAGAAAGCAGTCACCTCCCGGAGCCGCCCAACCTCCACGATGGGTCAACTTCGCCGGCGGTGACCGTGTCCGTCGTCCAGGAGGATTCTAGATTCCAAGCATTGTTTTCCGGCGAACCGATAGGATCGAATCAACACTCCGCCATGGGTCTCGGAAGGGATGAAATGGTGTTCAGTGCTCGGTTTCTTAGCACTGTTTTGCCATTTCAGTATTTGGGAAGGGGTTCTCTAATGTCTACGAGTAATGTTTTTTCATTTGTCTGGTTTGCTTTTGGTGTGTTGTTTGTTTGCTTTGGAAAATGACAGGGAGGAAAAAAGATGGTGTGCTTGTGTTTCTGCTTGGATTTTGTCTTCTGGGTGTCGTTGAATGCTCGCCAAAAAAAGCTATGGATTAAGGCTTGTTTGTTGTATCGTTTGTTTTGATTTTTATAGATTTGGTTGGGTTGTAAAAAATATATATATTTGGCGTTACTCGGCTCAAACAATCTGAAAACCTGTCTGGTGAAAGTACTTCAAGGACGAGTACGTGTCTGAAAATGCTCCAAGGAGCTCCGATTTGAAGACAGAGACACTCGCCTAAGGACTGCCATAGCCGAGGTCACATGACCCATGACTCAAATCAACTCGACCTATACGTCAGTCGGTATTCGACTAGCCTATGAACCAGAGACTACAATTTGGCGGGGTCATTAAGGGCTATGTAATTTGTGAATCCGGTAGAACTCGGAGAGCATGTGTAGTCCAGTCATTTAGTAAGATTATAGCATGACCAAATTCCCTCTTCAAGGCGGGCCACTCATTTTGTAGGTCTCTTAATATACAAGAACAGCTACACAAAATCGCATCGATTTTATTACAAACTTCGTATGGCGAGGACCCGAAGGCTGCTTGCCATTCTTAGAGCCTTGAAAAGTGAAGTACTAATGTCGTCTTAATCAAGCAAACCATACCTAAAAATCAACTTGGTCTAAATAGAAGCGAGTTCGAGAACAAAATATCTATTATAAGCTATTTATATGGAGACATCTACGAGTACAGTCACTTAAAATCCAATCACATCACAAGAACCTCAGACGAGAGTAAAGTCTTATTTGGAAATTTGGTAATCTGAAATTTGCATTCTTATGGCACCAATTTCCTTTCCTCGCAGGGTAGCAGCAGAATCGCTAACCACATATCATCCATCTCCATACCCCGAAGAAAACAAGAATGCATCCCATTCGCAATCTCCACGGATACCATCCCGAAAATAAAAAAAGAAAGCCCCGCAAGCACCACACCACGCCTGGGAAATGCAAAGAGAAATGTGTCCCTCCATCCATCCATCCATCCATCTATATATGGATCCCCAGACCAGCCCCAAGCACCAGTCATCTCTCAATTTCAAGAAAAGAAAAGAAAAGAAAAGAAGAAGAAAACCCCCAACGAAAGAAGTATCCCATCCCACCCCGAAACGCCATCGCAATGCCAGAGTTGAGTATACCGATCTGTTCCTCTCGAGACAAACATCCATTTATTTTGTCTCGTGGATAGTAGAGGACGAAGCATTCATCAATATGTACCGGCCGGTATGATATGCACTGGCCGCACGTTCGTATATGCAAAAACCCCCTTCCCAACCGCCATCGTTCGTCTGTGCAGGCTACAGGAGACTATTGAACGATAGTCAAAAAGTGAAAATAGGAGAAAGAATAGAAGAGACGTATAATCGAGGAAAGAAAAGAAATAAGACGTAAGAGTATGATCACAGTTCCCGATAATCACTCGGTCTTGTCCGTCTCTGCTTTCCTTGATGACGATGTGGATTCACCGGTTTGCGAAAATACGCATTATCCTCTTCATTTGGCAGGGGCTCCGCAAAGATGGTCTTCTGTTGATTTGGAAATCCATTCGCAACTCCCTGTCCATGGTGAAGTCCTACTCCGTTCATTCCCATCACATGCCCTCCACCATTCATGCCTCCGTAGCCTCCCACACCACCACCATTATTATTGTTATACATGTTATTCATATTGGGGAATCCGCCAAACATCATCGGATTCATTCCTCCCATTCCCATCATCATAGGATTCATACCGCCGTTCATACCCATCATTGGATTCTGAAAGTTCTGGTTGAAGAAGGCGTTTTGTTGTGACATGTCGAATGGCATGCTGGGGAAATTGGGCATACCCCCCATATTATTCATCATGGCCTGCTGTTGTAGCATGGCTTGTTTCTGAGCTTCTTGTTGCTGCATTGCCTTGGGGCCTTTTGGGATTTTTGGATTCTCAAGCAACTCATCTGCAGGGCGTTTCTTTGATGGGCCTTGGGTAGTGGCATTGGCTGGACCAGAAGGTGGTTTTGGTGATGCCTTCTTTGATGGAGGTGATTTGGAATTGGCCTTTGCCCGAGCGACAGGCCTTGGTGATGGCGATTTAGTTGTTCGTTTTGTGTCCGCTGCGGCTGGCGTCAACTCGCGTTTTACGACTGGACTTTTAGATCTCTCTTTCGCCTCAGCTTCTCTCTTGGCGGCATTCTTCTCATCCAAATACTCCTTAATCTTCTTGGATGTCTCATCATCAGGCTTAAGATCATCAATGAGAACCCCATCGGTATGGCATCCAGGGCAAGTGAAATCGCTCTCAATGAGCGCGTTAGTGATGCATTCATTGCAGTACGTCTTCTCACAACAGGGCGTCTTCATTGGGTCTATGAAAATTCTCTTGTCGATCGAACACTCCAATCCTCTATCCTGTAACTCTTTATCACCAGCAGCTGCCGCCTTTTGCAACGCAGCAGAAGATTTTGTTTTGGCTTGAAATTGTTCCCATGATGCCTTGTCCGGCTCAGCAATTACAAAGTCTCCCTCCGCATTAACCATGACACCTGATGGTAATTTTGTTTCATCCGTTGTGCCATCATTATTGGTCAACGCTGATGGTTTCTCGACAGTCTTCAAGAACGAACGTGGAATACCCGTGGTACGCTTCACTCGAGGCTTGTTGTCAAAATTTGGGTCATCGTTTGTAGGACACACTTGAATCCAATGTCCCTTTTCTCCACAACGATAACATATGTACCCGACCGGAGGCTCATGATCTGGAACATTTGCGGGTGCTTGTCCTTTCTTTCCACCTGGTCTAAACACTGGAGTTTGCCTGGATATCGTTAGAACTTTTAAAACTTTCTTTGTTGGGGATGCAGATACTTACGATGCCATCTCTTCTTGTTGAGCGGACCACTGTGCGCCTTGGGCCTCAAACATTGCTGCCATCTTTTGCTCTTCCGTCATGCCAGCATGGATTTGTGTTGTAGCGGCCGCGGCACCCGACTTCGCGGCAGTTTTGTTTGGCTCCTTTCGTGATGAGTTCTTCGCATGTATGGGTACTTTACCAGACATGTATCGTGCCGCTCTACCTGCGCCGGGCTTGCTGGGAGGAAGTCGGCGAGCGACAACTGAGGTTGATCGCGGAATGATGGTCGTATCATCGTCGTAGACTAAAATTATGGGTTAGAATTGATTGGGTTGATTCGTCGGATGATTACAACTTACCATCTTTTCCATCTTCCGAGTAGATTGCGAGGTCGAAATCTGTTCCATCACCTAAACCGCTCTTGATGATGATATCACGTTTGAGCTCAAAGACAGAGATACCAGTACCATCAAACTCCACTCTAGAGGGCTCCTTTTGGGACTTGAACTTGAAAAACACAGAGGAAGCCATGATGCCTTATTGATTGTAAATTGCTGGTTGAAGTTGTGCTCGTAACTATCCGTCGGGATCAAGTCGAGGGACAAAGGAAGCTTAGAGAGCAGTTTTAAAAATAGCTCAAGGATTAGTATGTCGCAGAAAGAAAGGAAGGGGGGTGTTATTTCGTGAATGCGACCGTGCAAGATCAAGATTCTTCTTTTTTTCCGCTCAGGAGAACGAGGTGAACTCAAATCTGATTGCAATCACTGGAGAGAACTCTTGTGACAAGAACAAACTTTGGAGACGAAGGAGAAGATGTACAAGATTGCAGAAAGCTGCTAGTGCGATGAATTGTGATTGTAGACTCCTCCGCAACAAACAAAGCGACGACAAAGCAGATTCCACCGCCAAATAGTGAATGACTCCTCTCCCACACCAATATTTATTCCTTTCCTACTTCCCAGACTGTGGCGATTAAGGCGATGCGCAGGATGGCGCAGATCTGATACGATTCTCAGGATGATGGTGGAGTTGTCGACACACTGGGGGGCGACTCGTTGATGGCGGAAGATGTTGTTGGGAGGAAGATGAGATGAGGAGAAAGGGAAGAAGGCTGGGGATTAAATGGCTGATTTGTGCCTCAGGCTGACAAACCAAGCCACACGTAATGACATTCTCGCTGTTCTGATCACGTGAAAGGGCTGAAATGCCGTTCTCAGCTCAGGATGCCTAGCTTGCTTGCTGCTGAACAAAAACACGATGAGGGAGTGAAGCAGAAAGGTATCCGTAGAGTCCCATCTAGGTTAAAGAGAGACCAAAGGCATGTAAGGCTCTCATCCTAGGTTGACGTCGCTCCTTTCCTCACACCCTCACTCCGTCTCAACCTGCCTAGGTACACTTTTTGTACTACTCTGGCTAGTGTGGAGCTGAATGGAGAAGGGAAGGCACCACTCCTAGGCCCTTGGAGTACGGAGTATTACCTTGTCCCTCCCCTCTTCCAGCTCCCCTTTGGCCCTCTGTATACACTCTTTGACCATGGAAAATAAATCGCAAGGGGAGCTCAAAAGATGTCATCGTCGAAACATATGTTATATCTCTGGCATCGCTTCTCACTTGCGCAAAGAGACTTTTTGTGGCAGCTGAGACGACATATATTTCATTGTGCGTATAACTTGATGTGTGTTGATGTGCTTGACATTAAATGCCTTTAGTAGGTAGATAGATTTCCATCTGAAGTGTCGGCAAATCGCACCTACGATCCTTTGATGAGAACAAACCATCTACGGGATTGGTACTCTAAGTTTACCACCAAAGTCACATCAGCATATATCTTGAGTTCTAATGGCACGTACTCTAAAATGTGTAAATGCTTTCTAGCGAAGGGCTAGGAGAAGGGAAGCTTTCTACCTCATAGGAGCGGGTGTGTTCTGGTCACAAGTTTTGTGACCAAGCATCTTACGGCAAAATTATCAAGGCAGTCAAGAGGACATTCAAACTTAAAGTTTCAGCGAGAGATTTCTAGAACATAATTCTGGTCAGTACTTTGTGAAACAGTGGAGGGAATAGCTTATTATCATAGATAAACCTACAAAGTTATCACATTCTAACCTGCGCATTCATTGGATATTCTAATTCTTGATTTCCATAGAAACATTTTGATTAAGTCTGCCCAAACAAATATGCTTGATACTACCGCCAGTAGGCTACCCTCTGCCCAACGTAACAAAATCTAGACAGGAGCTATCGCCCAGTGTTATCTTTTGAACAGCCAATACGATGTTAAAAGCACACTTACTTTGCCCTCTCCAGGTCTGACACTGTCTCTCCAGCCCTTTGTATTTCCAAGCCAAAATTCATTCACGCAGTTCAACTTTGATATAAGTGAAATTGAGCTCTTTAACGCATAACCAACTACCCAGATGGCCGACAGTACGTGGACTGACTTTCAAGAGGAAATTGAGGAGTTGGAACTTGTAACGACAGGTCTCAAACTATTTTTGGCAATTATCAGGTTTTTCTGTGAACAGTGAGAGCATGTTCAAGAAATCGCCACTTTAGCTAAGCAACACACACAGGAATAATTGTTGACTTAAGCAGAGTCGTGTAGAGTTTTTATTTATGATTACTGTCAGCGTGTCAAATTTATGTAGTGGAGTTGAGTATTAGTACCTAATTAACTTAACTTGAGTATTGACAATTACTAATTAACTTGAATCGCTTATAAGTAGTAACTTGAGTAGTATTAGCGCGATACCCCGTAGAGCGCCTGGCCTCGCTTACCAGAATCTAGACGGTCGGTCCGCGTATACCGACTTAGCCGAGTACCCCCACGGTAAATACTATTTAAGGATGTTTGTCTTATACTATAGTTACGTTAAATATGACTACTCGGGTACTGCTTGAATCGTCGAATCTACTACTTAATTGAACCCGACAAAATTATCTAATTATACTTTTTTAAACTTAAGTTACAGTCGAATTCGATATAAGCTTTATTCCGTGAATTTGCCGACTTTTGTAGAATCCGTGTATATTATATGGCAACTATACTAAAAAATAACAGCTTTTAAAATATCTATTAAACACTACCTATTCCTTTTAATTTATAATACTATTAATACTATTAATATTATTTGTATATACGAGTATATTCTACGCTAAATAGCCCCCTAAATCGACCTAGCTTAATAATAAGGTATTAAAGATAGTATTTATAACTCTACCGCCCTTAGTCCTACTAACTTCGAAGGTATTATAAAGGAGTTCTCTTATACTTCTAGGTCTATTCGATATATTAAGAAGGAGCTTTTAGAGGAGATATCCTTAGCTCTAATTCTATAGTATAAGTATAAGCTAGGACGTATACTAGAGTAGGATAATCTAGATATTAAATAATATATCCTAGACCTCCTTTAATAAGATAACGAATTAATAAGGGACGAGATAATAGATTATATATATAATAAGTTCGACCTTATACTATCTAAATTATAGATATTAAGGCTATATAAATTAATAGGGATAATATATAAAAAGCTTACCTATATTATAAGTTAGTAAAACGTTTAATTAATATAAGGATAGAGAGATAGATCGAGTACCTAGGATTTAAAACAACTTATTTTCCTTAATAAATCTATCTTAAACAAAGCTATAGGATTACGTCGATATAGATAGGCTCTAATAGGTATATAAGCGCAAGGAAAGCGGTTTTTAAAGAGATTACAAGTCTAGTCTATATTACTAGTATATACGTTAGATAGATAGCTCTCGCCTTTGATTATATAAGGCGTAATAATAGTAGAGATATTTAAGGAGTAGCTAGAGTTTATAATATTACCTTAATATAATATTATTCCTAGAGAGTATAATATAATTATTCTAGATAATTATACTATCTATTAGAGCAAATAAGTTAAGGAGATATATAAAAGACATAGTATAATAATCGAGTATTTACTTCTATACTATCTTTAATTTAATCTAATTAAAGAGAGCTTTAAGGACCTTAAAACCTTAATTTGTTATTACTATAAATAAGCGTATATTAAGCCGGATTATATAAATTTTCTTACCTTTTTAATAAAGTAAGTATAAGAATTAGGTTAGGGAGTTAGTACTAAAAGGAGAGCTAGAGGCTACTTTAGGAATTACTTTTATAAGGTTTAAAGTAATAATAATAATATCTAATTAAATCCCTTAAATTTTATACTCCTTTATAATAAATCCCCCGAATCCTACGCTCCTCTATAGAACCTAGTATTATCTACTTATTATTCTAATAAACCCTCTAAGATATATATACGTTCTATAGATTTTTATAAGTATTAAATCCTTATATTCGAGAGTTATATAATTCTTCTACTAAAACTAATATACTAATATCTAGGTTAAGGTATTTATAAATAGTATTAAATTAAGGAGTTATTCTTTTAAGCTAACTATAGAAGATATTACTAGTATCTAACGCTATAATAATTATAGAAGCTCTTCTAATATCCTCTATACTAGTATCTATTATCTTATACTAGTATTCGACGCTACGGATAGGTACTTTAAGGCGTTCTAGGGGTATATAAGTATAATTAATCCGCCCTATAAATATTATAAAAATTAGTAATAAAAAAGGCTAGTATAATAAAAGTATATATAAATAATAAAAGCGGGTCTATCGACGATTATCTTATCTATTATAATTAGGTTAGGTATATAGGACTTATTATAGTTGTTTATAGATACTATCTTATTATATTTACTTAAATTATTAATATATTAAGGTTAAATTAACATTAAAATAACCCCTACCTAGCTTAGTCGAGAGGCGGTCGAAGTAAGCTTAGCGCGCTAAATCCGGTATTTAGGGGCTAATTTAAGCCGCGCTAAGCCTCTTTTATAAATTTCTAGTATTAAAATACTATAGACTTAGTATAGTAGTTTAATATTACTAAAGTAAATTAAATAATATTTAAATAATATAACGTCTAATTATATAGTAAATAATATTACTACTAAGAATAATACTATAGAGAATATAAATTTAAAGTAAAAAAATTTATTTAGGATTTTTTAAAAAAAGCTTTTATTCTTTAACTTTATTATCTACCCTATTATCCTCTATATTATATTCTTTTTATATACTATTTAGCTAATCCTTTAAATTATTATCTAAATATTCTTTATTATCTAGTATAAATAAGGTAGGATTAGAGAAAAGTTTAATAGGACTAAAACTACTATTACTAAGAACTCTAAATAGCGAAGACATAGGTATAGGCGTAGGCTTAGGCTTGTTAGTAGATCTAGTATTATTATTTCGAAGCTCCTTTTTAAACGTAGATATACTAGATTTTATATACTTCTAAGTACTAAAAGAGATATCTATCCCTTATTATTTATCTATATTAAGGTCTTAGAATTACTTAAATATAATTCTATTACTTATATATTAATATATAACTATATTTATAGTATCCTTCTTTTAGTTATTATCTAAATCTATTTACTTTATATATAAATTCTATATTATAAAAGAAGAAGAGAAGTTATATTATTTATAATCGACAGCGCTTAAAGGATATAAAGGAAGAGTTTATATAGGAGTAAATTCGATAGAACGATATAGACTTAGTAGACTTTACTTAAAGGATTCGAACTAGAGTCTATATTATACCCTATTATATAGGAGAGGGTTTATTATTTTACTCTTATCTCTAGTAGTAAAATTCTAGTAGATTACTATACTTAGGGGCTAACCCTAAGTACCTAGACTAATAGATATAGGAGTTAATACTAGAGAGTCTATATCTACTACCCTTTTATTCTCGGCTTTTTTATTCCTTATAGAGAAGTCTAAAAGTAACTAAGCTAGTATAATACTTAAAAGAGCTTGTCCTTTTATAATATTTATTACCTACCTTAAAAGATATAATTAAATAATCTTATAGTAGGTTTTATTATTTAGTTTCTTATAGTAGGATCTATAGATATTCGAGTATATTTAATACTTATATTAAAAGGCCTTCTAAATATCCTTCTTATATATAGTTTAACCTATAGTAGCTTATACTTCTAATACTAAATTATTAAGTTATTATCTTATTATACTTATTAATCCTTTAGTCTCCTTTTTCCTTATTTGCTAGACTCTCTCCTTCTTCTTTTAGTTCTTTTACTCCTTATAAATCTTTATCTTTTTAATAGCTTTAATTACGTCGGTAGGTTATATTAAGGGCTAGTAGTTTTATCTATAATCTAAATTAGAAGCGTCTAATATTTCGAGCTTATTAGAAGGCTTTCTATATATATATATACCTATCTTCTACTCCTTTAATTTCGCTACTACCTTTATATCTTTTAAGTTTATAGAAAGTAGAGGTTAATTCGGATTATAGTCGAGACTATAATTCGTAGTAATATAATAAGGTACTAAGAGGGCGTTTTAAGAGTACTTTTCTAATTCTAGGTACTCTTTAAGCTCCTACTAATCCTTTAGTAAGCTAACGTTAAAGGCCTTCTAATTACTCTTTAGACTATATAATATAGACTAGGATTAAGGATTACGTTATCTACTATACCGTCTAAATTTTAACTTAATATAATTAAATATATCCGACTTAATTCGCTCCTTAATAGAGAAATAAATATTCTTATAGAAGCTATCTACTAGGTCTAATTTCCTAGAGAACGCTATAGTATTTAGTTCTCTATTAAGAGAATACTAGATATTTAATAGTATAATAGGTTTAGAAGGGGGGAATAGATGTTATCTAGAGGCTCTCCTAGTCTTACGAGTAAGGGGTAGTATAAAGTAGTTTAATAGAGTTTTACTTATTTGTTATCTATTTATATTAGAAGGTTTATATAACAAATTATCTAACTATTTAATAGCTACTTTAGTAGCTCTTTTAGCTCGGAATCGCGTACGATTAGCTTCGAGTTCTTTAGCCTCCCTAGTATTCTCCTAAGCCTTAAACGCCTTATAATTACGTTTATAAGTCTCTACTTTTTATACTACTAATTCTACTAGTATTATCTTTATTAAAGTATTATCTTAAATATCTTATTCTCTAATAGCTTATTATTCCGCCTCTCTATCCGCTCTATACTCCCTCTATATTATCTTTAAATATTAAGTATCCTCTAAGTCCTAACTATCCTTAATATCCTCCTCTATACTATTAAACTCTCTTAAAGCCTCTTAGCGTACCTTCTCCTCCTTCTCCTCCTCCTCCTCTAATAGTAATAGATCCCTAGGCGTTAGTATTATAGTAAGTCGAATTCGAGAGGGAGTACGCGATAGATTATAAGACGATTCTAACTAAGGAATAGAAGTAAGAGGACTAGTTCTAGCTCTTAATCCTACTCGTAAAACTACCCTTAGAGATATAGTCTTTTAAGGCTCTACTAGAGGCTCTACTACTGTTTTACGACCCCTTTTTAGTACTGTTCTAGTAGGAGGTTTAGCGCTATTTCGAGTATTACGTAGTATATTTAATATTAAAGACTTTAAGAATAAGATAAATTACTTCGTAGATATATTTAATAGATATTTTAAAAGCTGTTATTTTTTAGTATAGTTACTATATAATATACACGGATTCTACAAAAGTCGGCAAATTCACGGAATGAAGCTTATATCGAATTCGACTGTAAGTACTACTTAGGTAAAGCTAAGTAGTCAAGTAGTTTTATTGACACGCCTAATTACTGTAAGTTAGTAGATTAGACTACTCAAGTAGTAGTTAAGTACGTAATACTTATACTAAAAGAGGTGACTAGAGTGTGTCTATTAATATCTTATAGTTCTTTAATGGAAATCGTGGTCTTGTTGTAGATGGTCCATGATCAAAGTTGTCTATCTTATGAATTTTCTTCAAGGCTAGTCCATGTCTTAAGAGAATTTCCTGCTTGTCTGTAGTGGTACAGAAGTTACAAGACTTCAATTAAGAAATCGCTTGGCGAATTAACTGAGCGATGGTGATTGCAGACTTGGAGGTATGATATAACTTTCTCGGCAAGAATTGGACGATCCGCCCTATTTTTGATAATCATGAAGTTCTAATCCGAGTCTGTACCTTCGTATACACTGAATACACTGAATGGATAATCGAGCAACATATAATACGAGTGCTCTTATTAAAAAAAAAGGGAATTTATTAACAATCATAGGTTATGGGCCTATGTTTCGATAAGATCTGAAGTTCGGATTCATAATGTCACAATAAAAAAAGTAGGTAAACGTAGTTATAGCAAAAAGAAATAAAATAAAATAAAATACCGTAAAGCATATTGCAATCGCTGATCTAAATAAGGTGCGCTTCATTTTCACGACCCGACAGCATCGATATTTCTTGAGATCAAACACTTTCTCATTGTTGCTTGATGACCTCGACAAAGACATAAGCACTGCTGTATTTCTACATAATTATGGAGCTTAGAGCTGGATCTTGGTACATGTTAACTCTGCAATCATCTTTTTCCTCAATCCAATAGCGAAATCAAGATTCGGGTGTGAAGGTTCGATCTTGTAATCTTTTAAACGTCTCGTAGTATGTCTTGTGAAATTTTCTCAGCTATGGCATCTATAATTTATGATTTAGTAAGAGTTTTTTAAGCGTTTATGAAGGAGGCCTCACAAACAGTAGCAGAAGGTTGCCCAGGTGGTAAGAATGGAAACACAGATGCATCGACGACGCGTAGTTTATCGATTCCGAAGACTTTGCCAGTGCTACCTACAACTGCCATTGGATCACTTGCTTTTCCCATCTTGTTTGTACCGGCCCCATTATAGACAGAGTTTGCAGAAGCTTGTATAACGTCTAGTATCTGGGCGTCTGTCGTAATATTCGCACCAGGAAATGCTTCTTGTCCTACGATTGGTCTCATTGCTTCCGTCTCAAAGAGTTGGCGTCCTCTCCGGAACGCAGCAATCGCAACTTCCTGATCACGCGGATCTGCAAGCCAGTTCGGACTGATAATTGGATTTTCAGAGGTATCATCGGATGCTATAGTAACGTTTCCACGTGAAAAGGTAGCGACAATGCCGATAGAAGCAGCAACGTACTGCTTACCATTCGGCACCCCGGATGTACTATCTGTGCCAGTCCCAAAGTATGCGTCGAGAACGAGGTATTCAATGTGAGGCCAATCAGGGGGAAAAAACTCTTCGAGAGAACGATATGTTTCGTTACTGATAAGCGGCGGCAAAAGTTTCTCGAATCCTAAGTAAGTATAGAAGGTAAGCCAAAAGCTTTCAGACTAGTCTGATTCGCTGGTTCGATAATCCCTATGACTTACCTGCTATATCGCCACCCACGTTGGTGAGGATTCCGGTTCTATTTTGATTATATTCATGAGCCATTCTTGCAGCGAATCCTGGATCAGCAAGGCTGTTGTGGGTGACGACGTCAACCTGATAGGTAGGACCAACTAGCACATTATCCTAGGAGAATAGAGTCAGCCTGTGGTAGAAACAAGTATTCAACTTTGCGAGATATGAAAGTGAGGGATGGAAGCCCCCGGGAATAACTGACCCACAGATTTTGGCCTACACCGGGAAGATCTGAGAGCACTGGAATGCCCTTGCTTTCGAGGGTTGCTCTTGGACCAATTCCCGAAACCATGAGAAGCTGTGGAGAGCGCATCTGATTGTGGTAAAATATAAGCTGCTGCTTTCTAGTTTTTTGATTTTTAAACTCACAACTCCTGCTGAAATAATAACTTCTTTGGTGGCATTAATGGTATAAGATATACCACCACTGTTAACAAGAACACCATTTGCAACGCCATTCTTGATGTTTATTTTCTTCGCCAGGGTTGACTTATAAAGCAAGAGATTGGATGATCGTTCGAACGCGTCACGCAAAAAGTCTTCAGAAGAGCTCCTTGTCTGAGTAACTGGGTCCAGCTCTAGTGCGATGTAAGCCCATCCCATGAGACTGCCACTCAACAAGCTAGATAGCTCCTTGAGCCCTAACTCCTTGAGACCAAGGCCAAGCCACGAAGAGATCGGATTTACCCAAGCGGAATAACCAACCTTTGCAGGCCCCCCAGAAGGAGACCAGTCTGACGAGTTGAATCCCGCTGAACAGTTTTCTGGCCGTTTCGAGTTATCTGGGGGATGGAATTTGGCAGTCTTCTGGAAATAAGGCAGAAAGGTGCTGAACTTATAATTGTCATCGCCAACATCTGCGGCCCATTTATCAAAGCAACCAACAGTTCCCCTTCAGGATTAGCGCATGAATAAATAATGACAATGAAACTTATTCTTTCCAGGATACTTACCTGATTTGCCACAAAAAGTTCCTGCCACTTGTACCTCCAATTACTTTCCCAGAGTCGTAAAGAAATACCTGATTTTTGAGTTGCTACCGACACCAAAATGATTAGAAAGGGTTATTCTATTGGAGATGAATAACTCTCGCATTTTCTTTGATATATGCAGACTTACTGGTTGCGGCTCGGTGTACATATACCAGTCCAGGTAGGGGTTCTTTGCCGTTGGGTTGTTCCCCGTAAAATCGGATGCGTGTGAAGGTATCTGGGAAAGGTTTCCGTTGCTAAATTCGTAGAAATCTCCTGCCTCAATAACAGCTACTGTTGTAGATGTGTTTAATGACAGTCTATTTGCAATAGCCAAGCCTGCAGTCCCACCGCCGATAATAACATAGTCGTAGGATGCTGATAGTCCAGGAACACCGAAGTGTGATCCTAACAAGCCTTGAAATTTGACACTTTCGTCAAACAAACTGGCATTTGCTAAGAATGTAAACGCATAAATAAAGGTAAGGAGAAGAATAAGCATTATCGTGATATGATTTACAGCAAAAGCAATCGATGCGTATCTTTGCTCCAACGAGCTACAAAGACGTTAGCGCAGACCTACCTATAAGAGAAGAGTAAGCGCCTATCTGCAACCTTGAAAAGGGGCGTGGACCAACCGGCCCCTTTTTGGGGGCTGATACTGTAAATGCGAGGGGCGGAGACAATGTAGGCAAATGCAAGTGCTTTTGGCAAACAAGGATACATTAATTTTTCCGCATCTAACTGCGCCTCTAGGCTCTCTCAGCTTACAAGGAAGAAGCATGAGGTTACATCTTACCGTTTTTTGACTGCCGGACAGTAGTAAAGTAATACGTAAGCCTACTTGGCATTCGGTATGCAATTTATATTACTCGTTGGTCACACTTGCGATCAGCTCGCCCGTTTATAGGGAATTCTACTTGCGTGCGAAAATAGTCCTATCATACTGTACCAAGAGTCTGCCGGAAGTTAATCAACAATAATGAAAACGAACTCCCAGGTAATTCTCATCGACTCTTGTGATAAGACTAGTACGCAATACATAGAATCTGATATGACGTTATGGTCCAGATTAATACCCATAACAATACGATATTCCATTATATCCTATCTGATGACCATCTCTAATTACCCTCATATTCATTCCAACTCAGCGACAATAGTCCACCGATCTACAAGCATAAATAACCTATCACCCAAACCATCAGGTCCAAAAAGGGAGAGATAGAATCGGTACTACTTCCCACAAAAGTAATAATACACACTTCAAATTCATAATGCGATCTTAACACAATACGTGAAGTAGACATGATATTCTTCTTCTTTCCAAATTATTGCACCTTTAGAGTCTGGCTACACCCGCTCAATTTCTTTCACCCAGACACCACGGCTACTTGGTGATACCTCACCGATGAAACAATCCCGCATTACATCAATATCCCTTTCTCTGAGAGTATCGTGTAGTTCTAATTCAAAGCGACTAAATATGGTAGCAATTGTGATGTAAAGCTCAGCCAACGCAAGGCTGTTTTTACAAAGATATTAGTGACTATATGGAAGTTTTGACACAAATTATTTCAGGTAGGAGGGGAAACCAGGTAAGCATTTTTAGCTAGTTCGCCGGGCTTCTTGGGAGAAAAAAAGGGAGAAAAAAGCGAGTCACTTACTTCACGCCAATGCACATTCTACTGCCACGTCCAAATGGCAAGTAGTTCTGACTTATACGCTCTAGTTGTGGATTTGACAGCAGCCAACGTTCTGGACGAAAAGCCAACGGTTCATCGAAGACCCCGGGGTCTAAGAGTATATCACGTAGAGTCATACTGACAGGAGCCTGTGGAATTAAAAAATATTAGCTTTCTAGGAGAGCATGATGCAAAGTTGAAGACATTTAGATATGCGTGTTGATTAGCGAGACTTACTCCGGCAGGAATTTCCCATTCCTTGTACCTTAGAGGAAGGTTTGGAGACACAAGAGGTAACCGGGATGTTACGAGAGCTGTAATACGCAGCGACTCCTTGATAACTGCAGTCTGGGAGAATTTTAGCTCCATATCCGCGGCGAAGTTGTTCCAAATTTGCAGAGAGAGACTTACAAGCCAAGGTAATTTCTCAAGCACAGTTAGACTGGCCAGCTGTTGATTGTCAGCCATCACTTCAACTAGCTCTTTTTTCAACCTCGTGAGAGCATCATCGTTCGCCAGCAAAAAATACGTGGCCGTCGTAAGAACCCGACCCGTTGTTTCCCCTCCCGCCGCCATGACCACAAAGGCTTCCTGTGATATTCGCTTTCTCCCTTTTTCGTTCTCAGGCAAACTCTGGCTCTCAAGAATTACCTTGAAGATATTGCTCGAGTGAGGCACTGTTAGAACCGAAGGGATCAATTTATCCGCAGCTGATTGTGCAGATTGCATCTCTCTTATTGCCTTGCCAGCCTGCTTTTGTAAATCCTATATTCAAACATCTTATCAGTCTTCCTGTCAAGATGCAAGAAGTGTCTACCTCTGTTCGGATAGAGGTAAGATTACAGTAAAGAGATCTCTTTCTTACTCGATGAAGTGCAACAATTCGGGCGATATCAGGTACCACAAATTGGAGCGGGCGAAGAGGGAGCTTGAGTGCAAACGGGATAATCCAAGTGAACTGTCTAGCAAGTGGTGTTAAAAGCGCAACAGCCTTAATTGTCTTTTGCCAATTGATAGCTTTTTGTTCGTTTTTCAGCAGATCGAGGGATTCTTCGAAAGCATAGCTGCACAAGGTGTCTGTGGTCAATGCCAAAAAGTTTGTTCGCATTTCAGCCACACCGTTGTTCAAAAGTTGATCTCGCATCCTTTTGCACAAAAGATTGACCTTCTCAATTATCTCCATCTCAAAGTTGTTAACAACTCGCTTTGAAAACATGCTGCTGATAGCTGCCCGTCGTTTCCGATGGACATGGTGAGAAACCGTACCGAAAACTATAATATGGATGAGTTCCGAGCGGCTCGAGGCCCTTTGGTAAAGGACTGCTATTACTTACTACCGAGTGGTGTACCGGTCATATGGGCTGAAGGAGGATATTTGTCACGGATGCCCTGGGCTGGCCCTACGTATAGAACATCGGCCCATTCTGAATCTTTGATATGAACTTCGTTGGGGTTGATTCTTACAATTGGCCCTATTGTTTACTTCAAGTCAGCTGTCCGCAACTACCATTGTCACGAACATGGTCACTGGATTGTACCGTAGATCTGGTGCATTCTCTCTATCTCGAACATGAAAGTTCCTCCAGGCTTTTTTATAAGATCAAAATAGGCTTCATACCAGCTTGTAAGTGCTGCATATTTAGGGCCTGGGAAACGAGCTAAAGGGTGGAGATATAAGAGGTATATGGACTTTGAAACGACGTAAGACAAAAGAACGACCCCTCCAACGATGAACCAAGAAGTGCTGAAAAACATCGTGAATATGTGATGTGAAGTGATGCAAAATTCAAGACATCTTTCTAACTTTCTTTGCCTTGGGGCCATTGATCTGCCCTCACTCTTCTTCACACATCAAGGTAAGAATGACAACGTGATATTTCAGGCAGAAAACTGATGACTATTTTTACTATTATGCATGCCTCGCCCAAAACAAGTTGCAGCTGCTACTGTGCGTTCGGTCACATAACGGAGCTCACATTTGTGGCATTGAAAACTGGTTGTAAAATTCCGCCAGTAGCAAGCTTCTTTTGCAGTAAGCTGGGCCAGAAAACAAGGATCAAGCAAGATCCTTCTCACATAGAAGCATGTAAGACTCAATACTTCCTGCATTATATTCGCTGGTTTATCCTGTTATATGGCGTCCCCGAAATTGGGCAACTATCGTGATAAATTGTCCTTAACAAAAATGGGTGGATGTGGTAGGGGGGTTGGTGGATATGTCTTGTATGCTCCGAGCCACTTAGAGTGGCTAGTAGTTTTCGGCGAAGGCCTTCTTCTTAGGTGTAGAAGATCGGAGTCGGTCTTTTCTACCTAGGATTCCATATGAATCTGGTCTCTAAGTGGCTTAAAAAGTGATCCCCCAACTTCTCCCAACTTCTGCTACCCTTGAGCGAGTACACGAGACATATACACCACCCAGTCCACCTATTTTTGTTAAGGACGATTTACCACGGTAGAGAATGCTAGCGAAATAAATCCCATTCAGGAACTCCGTAAAGATTAACCCCTTTATGACGCTTCAACATGCACCCCAGAGGCACAGTTCACAACACATTTATCAAAAGGGTGGCTTGATTGTCAGTATAAAAGAATTGCGCAATAATAACCTGGCGGCAATAAAATGTCTGTCAGATCTGCCGTATCATCCGTATCATCCGTATGGCCCTTTCGTCGCTCTAACATATGCATGTACTCCAGAGGCACAGGTCACCAACACCTCTGTCTTTGGTAGGTGATTAAGAGGTGCTTGATAATCTACAGAGATGGATTGCGTAATAACTGGGCGGCAATAAAATGCCTGTCAGATCTGCCGTATCATCTATATGGCCCTTTCGTCGCTCTAACATATGCATGTACTCCAGAGGCACAGGTCACCAACACCTCTGTCTTTGGTAGGTGATTAAGAGATGCTTGATCATCTGCAGAGATGACCTGCGCAATAATCTGGCGGCGATGATGTGAGAGCACTCGTAAACAATAATGTCTGTCAGATCTGCTGCAGTAATAATCCTAGGGTTACAGATCTAGACTTGGCCTCCTGAAATCCTTTCCGTAAGCTCTTACGCTGACAGAGGTGGCATTTATTATTTGCCCACATGAATCACCATCGATTTTTCTCACACTCTATTTAATATAAATAAAATAAAATAATTACTATATTTAAACCAATTAAATTAAGCGTTAATAATTATTCTTACCTGTTGCTTACATACTCCTGAGCAAATCGCAATTCACTTTATTTGTTTGAGCCAGCAACTGGAAGATTGTGTTTTATTGGGTCGCATTCCTGTAGTTCTAACTCCTACCGCCTGTTACTTGCATCCTCAAAAAACTCTCTAAGAGCACTACCATAGTGCTTTGGACTTGAAGGCGGCTATAGACAAGTAACAGAGCCTACAGACTATACTGGTGATAGCGCTTGTATAGAACACATAGATACACTTCGCACTCAGCAATTCTGAACTCTGTTAACAACAGTTTGACAGGCCTTAACGAATTGCTACAGGGTGCAATGAGAAGGTGGGGCCTTGAAGAGGTGTAGCGTGTGATGCATTCTGAATACGAAAATTAATACGAGTAGTCAGTGCGCGTTCCTACTGCGCTCTCGCTTGCTCCTGTCCTGGATGGAGACCATGTCTTCGGCACTGTAGTCCCCTACCAGATTCCTGGAGCGCGAGTAGTGTTCACAAAAACGGCGAGGGCTTGTTTGGGAACTGTACATATGCAGTCAGAATGTAACGGTACAATCAAGAGTACGAAAACTCGGAGCGCAGCCCAATTGCTTCAGTGCTTCCCCCAACCTCCAACTCTAGTCCCACATTTCTCACCTCGGCTACTCTTCTTACTGATACAGTGATAATTTTCTCCAGAAGACAGAGAATCAAACGCAAAATGCTCGCGGATACCGCAAAAGATTCGATCATTATTCTATCGATCCTTACCGCGTTTTCCACCCTTTTTGTTGCTCTACGATTGACTAAACGCAAGTTGGCCAAAAACCTTGGCGTGGATGACTGGTTCCTCATCTTTGCACTTCTGATGATCTACGTTCAAGATGTAGGGGCCTTTTTGCGTAAGCATATTCCAGCCTAAGAGAACATTCTCCTTTGAAATGCGTCTGACAGTCATTGACAGTGGCTATCAAGGGGGGTGAGGGGAAGCCGTTTGCGACTTTAACTCCTGATGAAGTAACATGGCTCTTAAAGGTACATTATTTGATCTTGTACGGTTCACTTGAAGAGACTTACTAAAAACGCGGTAGATGTTTTACTGGCCTGAGCTGGGTTACACGATTCTGATTGCGACTATCAAATTTTCTATCTTATTGTCGTATAGGCGTATCTTTGGACACATACAATGGTTCAAGTATGCGGTATATACACTGGGTACACTAGTTGGGGTGTGGTTCATCGGTGTCTTCTTTTCCGTCATGTTTCAGTGTACACCTATCGACAAAGCTTGGTTCCCTCTGAAGGAAGGACACTGTATTGATCTTGTGCCATTTCTCTGGGGAAATTCAGTCTCCAACAACCTTTTGGACTGGATGATACTTGCTCTTCCAGTTGTTCCTGTGTGGAGGCTTCAAATGGAGCCAGTTCAGAAATCACTGGTTCTTGGTTCCTTTTTACTCGGGTCAATGTGAGTTCATATCCTGGTGTTTGTTACTAGCAAGTTGACTGATATGGGCAATACAGCGCCTGTGTAGCAAGCCTCATTCGGGCGATTTTTACAGGCACCGTTGATCTCTCAGATCTATCAAGTACGAAACTAATTTCCTATGTTCAATCTCAAAAACAAATGAGGGCGTTCTAACGGACCTTACAGAATCTGTCTTTAAGGCATCTATTTGGACCTATATAGAACCAAGTATCGGGGTCATAGCTGCTTGTCTGCCTTATTTAACAAATATGCTTGGCTATAGGCTGAGAAAGCTCTTGACTGCTATGTCCTCAGTCGACATAACCTCGCTTTTACGTTTCAGATCAGCCAAATCTGATGCACAAGCTTCTGGTTTTGAGCCGGGAAACTCAAAGGGTACAAGAGCTCGAGACCAACGAGGTTACCAAATGCAAGGTGGAACAAACACCACAACAGTCAAGTCAGCGGGAATGGCTCCGCAACAAGAGTCGGCCGAGAGCCTAGTCTAGATCAGTCAATTGGATTGAGGTACTGTAATGGAGATATAAAAGAATGCGTCCATGAATTGGGCATTTGTACAAGAGATGGCTTTTTACTCAGATCGTTTCTTCATTCCAGAAGTGGGTGTTGGAAACAGATTTGTTCAGATTTACTTGCCCCATTTCTGAATTACAGAGTATTCCGGATTATTTTATGGCATAAAATAACGTGATGAAATCTCCATATTTCACCCATTGATATTTCTCAGTCGTCATAATTAGAATGCTTCTATTGAGTAATAAACGGCTTGCGAGCCGTATGTACCTTTCTGTAGGTGAAGGGGCTCGTCAGTTCTTTTGGTGCTTTGGAGATTGATGCAACACGATGGGCAGGGTTTTCTTACATAGAAAGATAGAGCTTCTTGCTTCCAGAGTCTCCTGCAGATAGCTCTTTCAAAGCCTCATCTACAAGCACCTGGGCTGTTTGAGGAGACATTTCCGAGTCTGACGTTAGAATTTTCACACCCGCCATCTCAAGAAATGTTCGGAAGTTGCTCAGAGTAAGCTTGCCCATCTTTTTCTCTCGATCGGTGCTTGCCCATTCTCCCAACGGCCATTTCAATTCCGTTTCCGTAATATTCTCGAATCCAAGTTTTGTCAGTCGATCTACATGCTTCATACTGGCGCGATAATCCAACCCTTTCTTGCCCCAGCATTTCTCAGCTGCATGGCCAAAGCGGATCACCGCAGAAGCGAGCTCAGAAGAAGGATCGTCGGAACCAAATGGATGACAGATATCCAGCAATTCAAGCACTCCGCCGAACTCAAGATGTTCCCAGCATCTTGACAAGAAGACCTGCCAATCGTGAATGCCAGATGTGATCATTCTCCCGTGAATAAAATCAAACTTGCCCAAAGCCCACTCTGTATCTGCGTCCGCCTTAATGAATTTTACATTGGCTGGGGGGACGATACTTGTAGGGGGCGTCAAATCGGTTGCTGTTACTTGTACATTTGTATGCATAGAAGCGATCGCCAAAGCCCAGACTCCGGTTCCACATCCAACATCAAGTACAGAACGAAAGGATTCCGGGGTTGAGACCAGGTGAAGGGCACCACGAAGTGTAAGAAGCCATACTTGGTGTTGTAGGTCTATAGTAATTAGTTACGATTATCGACGTAAGAGCCGGAAACGTGCCTAGACGGACTTGCTCATCCTACAAGAATCAACAAGGCATTATTGGACACAGTTACGGGAAGAAGGAAATACCAATTCAATTGAGTTTGTCATCAAATACCGATTCGTTCCGGCGCTAGAAATGCTATCTAACCTCAATTTGACCATGATCAGCCTCAAACCCCATCAGATCAATCCTCCGAAACTACGTGCCTTTAGGCGTCTCCTTCTCCATCGCCATCTCTACTGCTGCGCTTATCTTGTTCGCAAGCATCTCAGTTTGACTGAGCATCGCGGAATGCCCAGCACTGCATCTTTCTACCTGAGCTCCTGCGCTAGATGCAAACATCTCTTGGTACTGTGTTGGTGCTGCTTGGTCGTTCTCACAGACTAGGTAGGTCGAGGGAATGTACTTGTATGCGCCACGAGTGAGTTCCGTCTTCTGAACGTTGTAAGATTGTAAAATAAGTCGAGACTCCCAAAGTTGAGCCTCGGACTCGGGAAGGTCGTTATAAAGGATCGAGGCGCCATTGAGGATGCCAAATCTTCCGTCGGGCTAATATACGCATGAGAAGATATTTGAGAGGAAGGTGCGACAGGCATTACCTTGACATCATTATTTGGAGATTCTCCAAAAGCACTGAGCACCGATTTTCCAGGAGGCAGTACGAAGGCACTGAAATAGTAGAGGTGAATCACGCCACCAGGTAGACCTTGGGTTTTGCGGTGGCTGTAAGCGAGTTCTTCTGGGATTGCTTCACTGCCCACTAATCCACCATACGAGTGCATCACTACCACAACAGTCTTGCCTCCATACTCAATCTGACGAATGAGTTCAAGACGTATGGCAAGAGCATCATCGATAAGCGTAATTGAGGGAAATGAATTTTCCTCAACATTGGTGCAACTGGGAAGAGATGGATGTACAGTAGGATAACCTAGGGACTGGAGTTGTTTGACCAGTGGTTCGTATACCAAGGGGGTTTGAAAAGATCCCTGGACAAGCACAATCGTAGCTTTTACGCCTACGGAGTGGTCTTCAATTGCAGCAGCCATGATTTTTCGTGGAAATGAGTAGTAAAGGGAATGTCAAAATCTGAGAAAGAATCTCTGTTGAGGCCTTTGCTTCTGCAGGGAACTAATCCTCTACTATACTTCAAGTGAGGTGGAGTGTCGGCCCCTGCGCCTCGAATCGCACGTTTTCGGATATCCTATAGTGCGATTGGGCAACCTTTATTGGGTGGCACTTTAGATCACTTTCTCTGGTATATACTGCCTGGAATATGCAAGTAAGCAAACAGAGACAAATTCCGTAAACCCTGCATGCATCCTATCCTGGTGGCACGGTCCAATATTTCCGGTTCTGCAAGTGACCAACTATCACTCTGCATGCAGTTGCCGGAATACTACTCCCCTTCAAACGAAGCATGTTGGAACCCCGGTATGTAGCATTGCTTATCGTTAGAGAGAAATTCGGCTCGCTTTCCAAACAGGATGCCAACATAATCACAATGCCAAGAATATCTAGGGCAGACTCTGAGGCAAGCTTCGCAAGGCAGCCAGCCTACCTCTAGTTTTATTGTGAGGCTGCTTTGATAATGATAATTTAGAAAGCCCAAGACAGTAAGCTATATGGAGTGCGTATGCTTCGAGTTTCGTTGTTCCTCATAACACGAAACCACAAAATGGGGTTAATTCTGTCAAAATTGTTCCGATGGCCATTTCAACCTCAAGCTGTCCATGATTCCCAGGCCACTCGTCAAAAACTACTTGCGTCTCTTCAGGGCGCCACTGTTACGATTCCCAACCTACGAGGACTTTTCAATAACTGGCCCCAAGACGTTAATCCTGAAGTTGAGCGCCTTGATGAGGATGTTCAACGAAAACTTGAAGAGTACAAACTCGAGTCCGCCCTCAACTTCGACATCAAAAGCTGATTTATCATTTCAGGCTATTCTCCCAAGAAAAACGACTACGTAAGATGAAAGCTGCCAAAGCCGCACTATTTGGTGCTTCCTGGTGGCCTTATGCAGACTTTGATACTCTACGTGTTGCGACTTACTTATCAATTTGGGTATGCATGTACATAAGAAAAGCCCCAGATTTCCGAATTCTGATTGATGTGCTAGTTGTTTGCCTGGGACGATGGTCAGCACTCCTAAGTGCTATTTGAGCTTGAGGAAAATGGTAGGCGATTGCTAATTCTTTTAGTAGAAACCGATTCTTGCGAGTTCTCTACACTCTGTACAGACCTCGAAAAGGCGACGCAGTTCCGAGCCGAGACATTGAATTATATTCGCAATGTCTTAGAACCAGCCAAGAACACACAGCATTCTCTACTCGCTTCAAATAATATCATTTCCATGTTTGGAGAGATAGGAGACCCGGTGTTTAAAGCTTCTACTACTGGTAAGATGAAAATCTTATATCGGACAATTTAACTAATATTCTGCAAAAGCTCAAGCATATTCTTTCTTGAACGAGCTAGAATTCTTTGTGAACATGACAGATGTAGAACAACGGTGCCAAATGTCTGAGCTCCCCTCTGTCGAAGAGTATCAAAAAAGGAGAATGGGCTCCAGTGCCGTAGGCGTATGTCTCGCTATTACCGAGTATGTTGATAGCAACCGTTCCATCCAATACTCGTAGCTCATCAATACAGGTATTGTTACGGCATGGAAATCCCTGAACATGTCATGCGTGGGGAAAAAATGCGGCTACTTTGGGACGAAACAAACATCATAATTTCCACGTATGTTTTTTGGGGGGTCGCTTCCATTTCTTTGCTGATACGCGTTTATTAGGTCCAATGATATACTTTCAATTAAGAAGGAGATAGTAGGTATCGTCCGTGAGCTTCTCGAGATATATATGCTCACCATCGAACCTGCTTAGGCACAAGAACAAGTCGATACTCTTATTCCACTACTCACACAGCGTCATGGCTCTCCACAAGCAGCCATAGATGCCGCGTTCGAAATCTTATCTGCCTCGGTCAAGTCTTTCGAAGCTGTCTCAAAAGACCTTTACGCGCAATACTCCGAGGATCAGTACTTGCTTCTAAAACTGGAAAAGTTCATACGGGGCTGCAGGTACGCCTGCACTGGAAATTTGAATTGGAGGTGAGCATGCCCTTCCTGAAAACCTACGTCATACAGTAGATCATATTTCCATCTCTTACACGATTACAGCCTTTGCTCAGGCCGATATGCACTCGGGGATGATTCAGCGAATGAAACATTTCAGGTTACACTGTAGATAGAGGAGCCTTGAAATTGACTATATTCTCTCCCTGATTATTCCATGCTGCAAATACACTCCCAACACCCAATGAATTGAATCCGTCTTTGCAAATCCGACAAACGAGTTTGGTGACGTTTCAGAATTCAATCCGCCAAGTTACAAGGATTAAATACCTGTTTTAGCAAACTCAGTTCGCGCTGGCCAAAAGCACATCGGATCTAATACATGATCGCTCAATACGTACGATGTTTATCGCTTAAGCGAGGGTTAGGTATGAGCTTCTCGGGAACTTACTCGGGGGAAACTCTTTGAATGCGGAGCTCATTCAATTCAATATAGTAAGCAGCATTATGCATTAAGATCCAAATACGTACATAAGACGCGGTCGGGCATGACCATAACGCCGAAATTATGATCATTGGACAGAATGGTTGACTCCTGCCCTGAGCAATCCTGGTACCCTCGTGTCATTACCACGTGTTTCTACTACTTTATTTCGCTGAAGCATTCGTCAAATAACCAATGTTAGCTTTGTAACACCCCAGAAAACGTGGTATACGCACCTTGTGCAACGCAAATTTGATCTGCTTGAAATCGTTATTATGTAACTACGCAAGAGCTAGCTTCTATCCTTCTTGATACGGAACATTCCCTTCGATTGTTGGATAAGAATTCTTATCCCGCCACTCTTCTAGCCAACAAGGGAAGGACCTGCGGGCCGCCTTTACGCCACAATCCTGCCGTAAGAATACCAATACAATAACCTATAAAGCAAGTGACTTCCGCACCTTGAGTTCCCATTCTCTTTCCTTAGAGATTCCCCATTCAAGGAAACTCTTATCATTCGCTCAATTACTTCTGCTAGTATTCGTGTATTAAAATGCTAAGCCCAATCGTACTTTTTGTGGGTATATGTTACCTTTGGGGTGTTGTACATGCCAAATTGTTTACCGAACAAATTCTCGCCCAAGATTTAATTGGGTCTCATTTTGGCGTCCCTGGAACCCCTTCATCTTTCGATTATGTAGTACTTGGAGGAGGTACTGGCGGCATCTCACTGGCGACAAGGTTAGCACAGAGTGGCCGCTACTCTGTTGCAATTGTAGAAGCAGGCGATTTTTATGAATTTACGAATGGCAATCTGAGCGAGATCCCGGCTGATGCCAGCGCCTTTATTGATCCTTCGACGAGAAATCCGCTTCTTGATTGGTATCAATTTACTGAAAACCAAACCGTAAGTCCCGCCAGGTAGAAGAATTGAGATGATACTGAATAACCAATGAATAGGGATTGGGAGGTCGGAGCCTCTTCTTTCCATCAGGAAAGGTACTGGGAGGAAGCAGCGCCCGTAATTTTATGTGGTACCATCGGTAAGTCATCATTATTTGCACTGAAATTGACAGCTATTAACCTGTAGCCAGTTCTTCGAAAGGGGCTTATCAAAAATGGGCAGATCTGACTGGTGACGATGGATACAAGTTCCAAAACTTCCTTCCTTACTTCCAGAAAAGCGCCCAGTATCACCCTCCAGATAATATCATGCGTCGGGCCAACTCCACTCCGTCAATCGATATGAGCGCATGGAGCCCTTCTGGAGGTCCTCTTCAAGTTGGATATCCAAACTGGGCGAATCCCATTTCTTCTTGGATCTCACAAGGCTTGAGCGCAATGGGTCTTAAAGAGCTTCCAGGTTTGGTCAATGGTGACATTTTTGGATGGGCATATACCGCCTTTACTATTGATCCATCCACCCAGACAAGGAGTTCATCTGAAGCCTCATATTTGCGTGCTGCCTTGAGGACCACGGGCATTGTTGTATACAAAAACACAATGGCGAAAAAAGTAATCTTTGATGCCGACAAAAGAGCAGTTGGGGCAATTATCAGTACTGGGGGCCTATCCTTTCAGATCAACGCTACTCGGGAGGTCATAGTATCTGCTGGTGCGGTAGGTAAACGGGAGCTTGCTTGCTTCGCTAATTTTCTAATTTTCAATAGCTGAGAAGTCCCCAATTGTTGATGGTTTCTGGCGTTGGTCCTAGGGACATTCTTTCTAAACTCGGAATTCCCGTAATCAAAGATCTTCCTGGCGTAGGCCAAAATATGTGGGTAAGAAACATTCAGACAACTTAGAACTTTACAAAAACTGGAAAGTCTGACTATCTCTAGGATCACATCGCTTTCAGCCCAGCATATGCAGTAAACTTGGTGACACATAGCTCTCTGTCAGATGCTTCATGGTCTGCCCAGCAAACAGCAGACTATATATCCAGCCGCACGGGGCAGCTCACGAACTGTGGAGGTGATATACTAGGTATGTCGATAGTCCACACAAAGATGAACGCACTGCCTGACAAAACCTCAGGATTCGCAAAATTGCCTACTGGATCTATCAGCAACAAGACTAGGGCTGAATTGGATGCATTTTCCTCTGATTGGCCAGACTATGAACATCTGTTTCTCGATGCTTCCTTTGGCGGTACTCCAAACGACAACAGACAGTATGTATCCTCGTCAGCAGCTCTCACGACTCCCTTCTCCCGAGGAAATGTGACTATCATATCGAATGATACAGAAGTTCACCCAATTGTTAGCCCAAATTGGCTGCTAGATCCCCGAGATCAAGAGGTGGCACTGGCGGCATTTAAACAAGCACGAGCGGTCTTTACTAATAATAGCGGTACGAGTGGTATCGTTTTAGGTACCGAGGTGTTTCCTGGTTTGGATGTTTCAACAGATTCGCAGATATTAGATACAATAAAACAAAGCGCGGCACCAAGTTATCATGCCTCATCGACATGCCGCATGGGACTTCTGAATGACACAATGGCAGTCCTGGATTCGAAAGCAAGAGTGTACGGTGTCAAAGGACTCAGGGTGGTAGATGCCTCCGCGTTTCCAGTCTTGCCTCCAGGGCATCCCTCGTCCCTTATATGTCAGTACAAACTATCTTTTGTTGAAAAGCATTCCTTGGCCAATGTCAAAGAAGTACTTCCTTCGCTAATATTTTCTCATGTTTAGATGCCCTTGCAGAAAAAATAGCCGACGCGATTATTAATGAGGAGTAAATATATTAGGTATTATATATGTATTTTAAAGTTTAGAGCAAGAACAATTTTTGTTTAATGTATATAGTATACAATATATATCTTATAAGGTGTTAAATTATATATTATAGTCGAACTTAATATCCGCTTAACACTTGATGTATATATCTAGCGTTCTAGGTTTAAAGTTCCTAATTAAGCGATAATTTCCGAAAACATATCTCTACTATAAGTTTTAATTATAGGCTATTAATTTTACCCGTTATTTCATTATAAGTTAGTAAAGTAGGGCATTTTGATTATATTTTCGGCTTAAATCTAAGGCTACGCCTAGAATTATAACGACCCCTACCTAGTAGGTAGGTAGGTAATAGTGAGTGTAGCCAATAGTAGGTAGCGAGTTTATAGAATTAAGCCCCCTTCTTAAGTGCTTAGGGGTATAGGGGTATAGGCACTCTAGTATAGTAGTAAATATGTAACTTTTACGATTTGCGATTTACGAATTAGTTTTTTACTCCATTCGGCATTTTAGTATATTTAGGATGCCGTAACGATTGGATTGGGTTGCCGTGTAAGGTGAAGAGCACCCATCCGCTAACTACTAACAACACTTTTTCATCCCTCACAAATGCCAACGCAGTGTCCAAATGAAGGATAAAAAGAATGACACGACAAAATTAAATAGTGGAATATCGTCGTTATCATCACGACACTTCCAGGAAAGAATTTTAAATGCCCGCTAACCTGTTGGCCATCCACCGCAATGAGACTAAAAATTCAATCTCGTGGTAACCAGTACCACCACCCCTACTTACCTTTATCATAACAGACAACCTCTCAATAATACGAACAGAAATCTTTCTTTTGAATTTAATCCAGTCTAACACTCCTTCTCGCCGGGCGGGGGCCTTCACTCGCACCGCTAGCTGCAGGTTGAGCACCAGAAGTTGAATTAGTAGGAAATGAGCCCGCGCATTTTTGAGTAGCCTATCAAGAATTAGATCAGTATATAAGATATGACCAGGAGAGAGGGACAAGGGGGCAAAGGAGTACATACAGCCATCAGATTCCTCATATTCTGCTCAAGACCACCCCTGAAGTCAGCCTGGAGGGTCGTAACAATCATCTTCGCAGGACCAGTACTATTCTGCAGCGCCAAACTCTGGGTTAACTGCACTTCATCCTTCTGCGCATTAGCCACTTTCGCAAGTCCCTCGCTTGCGGGACTGTTGATGGGACCGGCGATGGCTTGGTTCTGCTCGCGGATGGTAACTCCTTGTTGGACGGTTTCCAAGAGCGAGCGTTGCTCCTGGAGGTATTTGTTTCCGTCGACGGGATTCGCATTCAGGGTTTCGCCGATGAGGTTGACCTTTTCGAGTTCCATCATTTGGATGGCGATGTTACTCTGGATGCCCTGTCCCAGACGGTTTTCTTCGGCTGTGCAACCGTTGTTGGCAGATGGAGCGCCGCCGCCATTTCCATTTCCATTTCCATTTCCATTTCCATTGACACTTCCATTGCCATTTCCGTTGCCATTGTTTACGCCTCCGGTGTTTCCACCTCCGTTGCCATTTCCATTGCCATTGTTTACGCCTCCGGTGTTTCCACCTCCGTTGCCTGATGTCTGGGTGTTGACAGCTACGTTGCCGCTAAAGAAAGATTAGATCAAATGTCGAGATGATAAACTACCAAATGGAATTTCAAAGAGCGAAGGTATCGATTTCCAATTTGATTTGTTGGGGGGATTGAAGCCAAAGGCTTGTCATAAATCAAGAAGTGTACAGATCAAAGGGTTACCTACCTGATCTGAGTCTGTCCATTAGGATAGATGGTAGCCGTGTAGACGCTTTGCTGATTTCCATTGACGCTAGGTCCACCAACGCTAGTAATCATCAAAGTTGGACTGCGAATCAAGTCAGTGGTGTCTTTTTAACAGAGAATCTGGCCGGAAAATGTATTCGAATAACATGCAGGGAAGAAAGGGGCATACAAGGGCGAGAAAGGACTTACGCGCCACCACCATTTGGAGTAATCGATGTTACGATCAAACTGGGAAGTTGTTGATTGCCGTTCCCACCGTTGTTATTCGCATTTCTTGGGATCAGTTAGTATATGGTCATATTCGAAATTTCCACTGAGCAGGTATCCGCGTTCCACCCAAGATATCATGGAACTTGAAGCTTGAAGGAAAATGTCTCTTACACTTGGTTTGCCTGCGGTATTATATCGGTGACCTGAACCGTCGCCCCAAAATTGTTGTTGTTGTTGTTTTGTCTCTTAAGGATTGCTTCCCGAGCCACACCCTCTCCCTCCGCGGCCACCTCAATTATTCTACCATCCCCACCCATCAAAAAACTTCGCGAGAAGACAGGATTGGCTAGAAGGAACATGCAAGCAAAACGTGGCGATACATAATGGACCTGCATCTTGAAATGTATTATTAAAGTACGTATGAAAACAAGAGAAGATAAAAGGAAAGAAAAAAGAAAATATATTGGAAGAAAAAGGATTATAAAGTGCACGTTGAAACCTGGCTTCGACCTGCGGCTTGGAGACAATACCTAGGAACATGGAAGATGGGCGGCGGCAGAATGTATATGTACTGGTATGTTAGTGCCGGTCAACTTGCGTCAGATTTCCAAGCATTTGTCAAGCGAGCTTACCGTTGAATGCGTGGCCAAGTTACTTCAACGCTCAAACATGCTCCAGGACCAGACATGGGACGAAGAGGCTCAAAGGTTAGAAGCCCAATGAAAACAATGGATGCCTCTCTTGTATGTGCCTCTCTCGGATCAATCAAGTTCCACGGAGCGCGGATGATTCTACGATCCACCAATCGTGGTCTGTACTGTACTTGAGTGCTCTTTGCGAGTATTAACTCTATTTGACAAGCTTCGTCAAGGGGTAGAATAAGCTTCATTCAAGAACCATTGGTTCCACTGTTAAATGCACGCCAAACTAGATCCGAGTGGTTGCGAGCATGCAAACCTGATGAATTAGATAGGACGAAGAGGGATTTGCGATCGGGAGAAACCGAGGAACAAGGACTTCTCAAGCTGATCTCATATACAGTAACAGAAGAATATCTCCCGCGGCAAGACACTAATTTAAGGCAGCACCTGATGAACATGTTGGAGAACAGATTTACTAGACATAACAGGAGAACAAGCTACGACTAATTTGGATAGTTAGCTACGCAAGTGGACATTGCGGGAGAGATCTGCCTTAATAATGAAATGATTCCTCCATAGATTTACACCACCAGAGCTCAGAATACTGTAGGTGAAAGATACAGTACTGGACGAATACACGCACCGGCTGACACATAAGGGAAAGGATTGGAAACGAATCGCATCGCATCCCCTGAAAGAAAGTTTCACTAGTGCCGTTTGATCCCTTCCAGACTTGAAGGTAGTGCCAGGTGCGAACGTGCGCCTGTGGAGAAATGTTGTCCTCTCTTATAACATCTTCCCTGTAAAACAAAGTCGCTAAGCCAACCATGCTAGTCTTTGAGCCTTAACCCCACCTAGTATTTGTGTCCTTTCAACCGCACGTTCGCACCTGGCACTCTCGAGTCAACGAGTCTGGAAGGCTTGCAAGTTGAAACGCGTCGCGGGGTAACTCTAAATCAACGACCCCCGCACGAGGGACAAGTAGCAGCACCGGCATTCCCTCACCAGTTCTTCTGATTTCATGCTTTATATTCCAGAATGAAACCTCCATCAACGATCGAGGAAACAATCCCAAAAATAGCCAACTCACTCTGGGGAAAACCGGTAGAGCGAATGAAAGCACATGTATTCACATTCAATCTAAGCAAGAATGGAGCGTAGAGCCGGTGGCAATATTATTTGTACTTCATTAAAGGTTTTATAGGCAATTTTATACAAGTACATATATGTACAGTGAAAAACCAACGTTGTGCATGAACACAAGGCATTTGAGTACTACCCATGAAGCTGGGTTACCAGATGCCCTGGTTGTGAATTGAATCTGGGTATCCAGGATTGGTCGGTAATTTATCCAATGCATTAAATGACATACTGATGACAGTGTTAGCACAGAGAAAGACCATCATGAACAAGCATAACCTACCGGGATGAAAAGATATGGGACTAAACGAGTGTATTCGTCCCAGCTTTCTCCATACTTGGCCTTGCATCTTTCGATATCTCGGTAAGCACGATGCACAATCATGCAGGAGAAGAAAAACGGATAGAACCAAGGAAACGGGCTGTTGAATCCAGTCACCAGGCCCCAGGTAAGGGCAAAGTAGAGGTCACAAGTGTAGTGAATCTTTCGAGCATATCCATACCATCCGTCAACAAGAATCGAGTCTCCAGTTTTGGTCTTAATAGTGCGCGGGTTTTTGACAGTTTGCCAAGGGAGTTGGGGAAATGTTTTGCGCTCAAGCATGGCACCACGTTCTCCTGCTCTGAAGCGATTCTTCTGTGAATTTGTGGTATCCCAAATCCAGTACACGAATAAGTAAGAGGTGAAAAGTGCAGCCATCACGTAGCGGTTCCATTGATAAGTCGAAGGGTCGTGATTAGCAAGGTACAGGGTGCAGTGGCAATAACTCAGAGGAACACCAGCAATGTTCCAAAAGATGAGCATGAATCCCCATTTCTCATAGTACATATCCCTAGAATCATCAACAAGTGATCACAACATGAAAAAAAGGATTACAACTTACCAGGTTGTAGGAATGCACTCTTCTCCTTTAGAGCAAGCATTGGCATACAAGAAATGAGCCATTAGGAGGAAGCAAACTTCTGCTGAGACATATCCGTACTCCTCATATTGACGAGCTGCGGTTCCACAAGTCAATGCCAAGAGAATATACCACGGTAAACGCACTTCGAAGAACATCTTGAAGTCCAAAACTCCAAACATACGAGGGTTCAATTCGGCACCCATGAAGAAGTCGTAGAAAAAGTATCCAGTCATTCGGTGTTGCGCTCCTCGGGCTATAGCAGAAAAGTATGCGATGATGGATACCAAAAACCCGGAGCAGATTGCTACAGACATGATGGGTCCAAACTCATCGACGAGGGTATATAGCTTGAAGATATTGAAGTAGTGAAGCGCTCCGAGGAGAGCAAAAGTGGTGTAAAAGGACCAAACTCCGGAACAGTAATACTTCAGTTGTTTGCCACCTTCATGGGCAAGAGGTTTTCCATACGTATAGACGCCAGGAAGAAGACAATAGCACAACCCCTCGAAAACGAAGAAAGTCCAGAAAATGGCCCAGGCGTAAGGCGAAGGAAACGCCTCTTTGTAAACAAGGTTGCCCATATGCTTTAGGAAATCCACGAAGCTCTGTCCAGGGGCCGGAGTTGGGAATTTGCCATCATAGAAAGTTGCGCCAACCCACATGTACCACATGAGTAAAGGGAAGCATATCATCATAGCCACAACACCAAAAGACCCTCCGAAATCGAAATGTGGTGAGTAATCGATTTTGGGATCCTTTCCAACCTCCCAACCGTCAACAACGCGCCCCCTCTCCATCATGTTCGTCTTCGCAAGCTTGCCATTGGCGGCGCTCTTTGCAACGCCATTGCGTTTCCCATTCATGGTGGCGTATGCTGCGGACCCGTTGCTACCGCTACCATTCAAGGCATCGATCAGGATATCGGATGCCCCTTCCACTGCGGACGTAGATCCGTTCATTGCTGCTGTCTCAACCAGCCTAACTTTTCTCTGGGATTTCCGCTGGGTTGTTGATGTACTACGCCTCGATGAAGTGTCTGTAGCAGAAGAATCGTCGTCGTCTTCTTCTTCTTTAATGGGGAACTGGGACTTGCGCCGGGAGGGTTGACGTGTTCCTGGGGTCGGGACCAGACCAGGGTGTTCTGTCTTTCTGAGAGCGGTCAGTAGGTGAAGGTGAGGAAGAAGAAAGTGATATATACTTGGGAGTCTGCCGTAGCGAATAGCGTTCCGACATGGTGAGGAACGGGTCGGACACTCAGCAGAGAAAAAAAGAGATTATAAGTGGAATTATAAAGGGGATGAAGCAATTACGGTGAATTCTAGCTCGTTGCTGCGTGGGCGTGGCTGTGGACCCAAATACCCGAGAAAAAGAAAAGAAAAATGCAGATATTCAAATGTACATCGTTCGGTTGAAAATTCAAAAACTCGTTGCGGGACCAACAATTGCACAACAATGTGTACCAAGCGGGCGTGGGAATTGTTGTTGTGGTGTGTACAAAGGTGTACACAAATCGGGAAGTTGAGAAGTTCCAGCCGGGACGCGCCTACCGGACCACTTGTTGATTGGCTGAACCTTCTAGCCCCTGAAATCGCCTCCGGGAGCACGTGGCCAAGATTTACTTCGTCGGGTCCACGGGTCGGGTGCTTGTACTCGAGTACGAGAGGCTAGCGAATTCCGTTTTTCGGTCCGTTCGGCCAGGTCAACATTGACAACCGTGACCCCGCAGTCTCAACAACCGTCAATTTTAAAATTGAACTCGGTCTCTTCCAAAGTCCGGGCGGACATACGATTTGGTAGACCTACTTTGCATAAAATATATCATTGGAAATGTAAGCGGTACTAGACGAGCTGGACGAGTAAGGCATAAATCTGGTGTAACGTGTAACCAAGAAAGGCTAAATAAGCAAAGTGGTCCCTTACCTTATAGTAAACATAGCTCGGTAAATAAAGCTTGTTTCACGAAGAAGAAACTGAACTCTAGAGAGCTCGTCAAAGATTTACAGTCTATCAAACAGCTTTCCTAGACATCTAATCACACTTTACATGATAGCCAGCTATAAATTTGTGTTCCTTCTGGATAACATACTTCCTGGCCATCAACAATCTAATAATTCTCAGCAAGAGGGCTGCCGGGTGTGGCAGTGTTATTAATGGCGTAGGAGACAAGTTCATTTCCAAGAAAAACCCAAATACAATACTCAAAAGCACAAAGACTGTAAGAAAACTCAGGGTAATTTTTAACTATAGGAAAGGAAGAGGAGTACTCAACGGCAAGCTTCTCATCAACAGCGAAAGCTACGGTCATCAAGAAGTCTCTATTTAGCTGTATCTAAACCGCTAATAGAAGTGCCACAGGAAAAGAGGTTGGGAAGAAGGAGTGGTGGCAGAATATTGTAATTCTGGGGACCTGGTCTGAAATAAGATTTAATAGCAGTGAAACTTCGCCCATTCCATTCTTTCTTTCAACTCGTTCTTCTTTCAAATTGCACACTAACGTCTCGCTTAAGTGGGTAGTACCGTATATCTCTTTACCTACTTATACATCTCTTAGTCTATTTTCATTAAGCGAAGGAGCTCAAATGCTATATCTCCACTTCAACCCTGCATAGCGCTTCACTCAAACATCACACTAAAAAAGTAATACAGACCAACTTCAACTGGGAATCAAAATTCATGACAAGATATAAAAATATCCCTATCTAAAACACAATCTAGAAAGTGATGGAGTAAACACTTATAACTCCACAAGAACACCACCCACCCAGGCTACACCAAGTACCCCAAAGGCAATGAAAACCCCAACAATCATCCTACACATCCTCCCCCCATCCCCCAATCCAAGGACCATAAACATCAAGAATCCATCCAACAACAACCCCCCCCTTCCTCCCAATTATCCACAAGAACCCCATACCCACTAGCCATCTCAAAAGAGGCATCAAAGAATCCACAACAAGACCCCCCTCAACAGCAACACTCCCCCTTAACCTCCCATCCAAACTCAATACGCCATGTATTCCAAACCCCCACAACTTCTTCTTCCCCCTTCTTCGTCCTCCTCTCCGACACCCCCCACGCTACAAATGGAACAGAGTATAACCGTTAACAAGCCAACCATACTTTAGCTGGACTCCATGTACCGCAAATGAAAAATCCAAACTTAAGATCAGGAACACCGCTATTTGCTCAAGTTACAATTAACTAGAGTCTCGACGCACCTGCCTACCTCAGCGTTTGGCTCGCGCTCGGGAGTCAGTATTCTGGGAACCAGCAGTGAGTAACAACCAGCCATATCTTCACATCATATGGTTTTTCCACCCGAGCTCAAGGATGTCCATTGAATAATTTTTTAACATTTTTATGGTCACATTTTTACGAAGTAAAGGAAGAAGTAAGAAAAAAAAGGAATATACAATCCGCTCCCCCAAAGGAACCCCTTATAAACACGCAATAGGACAGCCTTCCCAGAGACCGTTAAAGAGACCCCCCCAAACCTAGCGCCCATATGCTTGATTCCTATTTGGTTGCTCATCTCAAGCTGCTCTTCTGGCAGTAGTACTCATCAAAGTAATCTTTTTCGCTTTTTTCTTCTTGCCTTGGCCGCCACCAGTATTTATGGGCAGAACACTTGTGCTACTCTCACCATTTAGCGACGCTGCCTGGACCTGTGCAATCAGTTCATCATTTTCCGCCTGCAACTCCTGCTCCCACGAATGTAACCATCCGTCATCAGCATCATTTCGAACCGGTTGGGGATTGAACTCTGGTGATGCTGGAGCCCTCATTGCGGTTCCCCAGACTGTCCTTGGAGCATTTGGGCTCGTGGAAGGGGAGGCTAGGGTAGCAAAGGAAGACCCCTGACGAGATGGCCAGGGAGGGGATGAATTATTTGGATCAAATGATGACGGGGCCAGCGGGTGAAAATCGTCCTCGGAATAGTTTCCAGCGTAATCTGTTGGGCGTTTCCTTCTCGCATTGGCCCATCTGGCTTCATCTTCTGCTTTCTCGGCTCGTACCCTATCCTTTTCCTCTCGGTTTTCTTTATCTCTGTTTCGCTTTCTTCTCTTCTCAATTTCGGTTTTAAACTGGTCTAAAATATCAGGTGCTACCACGTCAGTCCAATTACATTCGAGAAAGCCGACTTCGCAGCCATACGGAAGGTGGGAAAGATATTTCGTTCGTTTTCGTAAGTCGTCATCCATTATGTTGCCGGTAGAAATGCGCTCGACGCGGGGAAGAAGCGTTGATGGAAAGGATGCAAAGTTTCCAAAAGCCGATTTGAGGATTCGAATATCAAGTGGTGCAAGATAGTAATGGAGAAGGGATTGATAGAAAAAGTATGGTGAATCTGGATGATGGGCTTCGCTCACTGTACGGGAACGTGGTTTTGAGGCCGCTGGGATTGCCTTTTGATCGTTAGACTCCACCGCTTTTTGACTATTGGGTGTAACGCCTGGTGTCGACATTCCAGGTGAGCTGGTCGTCGCATCCACTCCCGATTTCAAAGAATTTTGTATAAAATACATTTCTGGTGCCTCCTCGATTGATGTAAATTGTATCGGTAGTCGCTTTGGCTTCTTCTCAGTCGGTTCCTTTGGAGGAGGAGGGTTACCGATGCCCTGAACTTTCTCCTTGGCTTCCTTGACAGCATTTACAGCCTTTCTTGTCCACAGAGGCTCTTCTCCAAACATCAGCTCATCTTCCGTTTCCTGCCTTTGAAGCTCTTCAATCTCATTATCGAATTGCTCAATCATGTAATCCTCACAACCCTTCATGATTCGGGCATAATCCATGACTTCAGCAGCAAAATACCAAGGAACGTCTTCTGCTTTCCCCAGTACATCGGCGCCATCACGGGGTAGAGCCAAAGTGCTCCCAGGCTGTCGCATAACGAGTCTCAAAACCACATCGTCACCCTCTCTTAAAGCTGGTCCCTCTTGTCCGGTATACCACCTCACAGGTCTGGTCTCCGAAATATACACCGAATCCCAACAAATCGGACACTTCTTCCATCGGGCCCTTTTTTCTGGAATTGGGTTTACGTCATCCGTAGAGTGCATGTATCGAATCAAACATGGTAGACAAAATATGTGACCACACTTCGCCATCCTAGGTGCTACTGGATGGGAGAGACAAATTGGACACGATGCCTCCTGAGATACCGAGGAAGCAAGAATTTGGAGAACATCGTCCCAGTCAAGATGTTGATCGGCATTGACAGCCTGCGGTTTGTAATCTCCATTCGGCTTGACAATAAAGCGATAATTGGCGTGTATATATCTAGCATGGTTAGAAGTGATAATTATGTAACGACTGGTGGAAATCACCTTGCCTTGTCACTGGAATGATGACCGGATCCAATACCATATGTATTACCTCGCCGTGTTCCCCTCGCCATGGTGTTACGGTAGTCTTGTGGTCGTGGAGGCAGAGAGAAGTTCATTAGATGAGTGATGGAAGTCTGACCTCTCCGACCATTGGGATTTCTCATAGCTCCCTTCAGTTATTAGCTAATGAATGCCATGAGAAAGATATCAAACCCACAGTTTCTGCCATTGTGTCCTCGTCTACAAATCTCGACTTCTTGGAGTTCTTGTGCTGCTTCTTGTGACTTTGATTGTTTCGGGATGTGGCATGAATGGGAATTGATTGTTGACCAGAACGCCTCGAACCGGATTCAAAGCTAGGAGATGTAATTTGAGCGTGCTGTTGTTGGAGGGGCGAATGGGACGAGGAAGTATTGATCACTTTCCCTCCGGAGTTAGAGGCGTTTGGGGAAGCCGAATTCATGATCATCCACAATGTTTCCTCGACCGAATTGCAGCTGGTACGAAAACAAGTATATCGAGAAACCTGCCGACCAGCTTGGTATGGCTTCCAGTTGGCGTCAAGCTTGAAGTCACTCGAATCTGCGGGGATGGGGTGATGGGTACGGGATTCGGATGGGCGATGATTCTGGGCTTGGGGTTGGGGGGCTGCGGGTGTTGAAAGGTACGATCATCAGTGGCGTGAGATGGAAGTTCTCCTTGGCTTCTTCAAACTGGAGATGGGGTCCTCAGCCCCAGATGATGCGCGTTGAGAAGGAGATATGAGTATATTTGGAAGATGAAGGCAAAAGCACCAGCAGTGCTGGGTTAGCACTGACACAGGCACGGCACCAGGTTGGTGGGGAGTCACTGTCATCTAACCTACCCAGGAAGGATCTTGTATCTGAGCTGCCCGCCCGCTGCTCACTGCGATGCGGGGCGATAATGGGACACGTGACCTGAATGGACACCTTCCATTTCCTGCGGGCAGGTGGTAGGTAGGGTGGTGGTAGGGTGGCACGGTGGAAGCTACGGCTCAAGTCCCTACCTACGCTACGGCTCCCTACCCACCCACAAGGCTAGATAATAGGTAGCAATTTATAGTCCATCACGAAATCTGTCCAATGTCATGACTGTGCTCTTTGCCAACCTCGTCGCCATCTGCCAAAGCTGATCTCCCCAGACAATCCACTGGATTCACCGCGACCTACCGACCAAGTTCAAGACCGCAACGTGTTCCCTGGCCTGGATCCGTCTCTCTCTACCTCCACACTTTCAACGCCGTCGAATCTGTAGCCACTCCCTGCAGTACCGTACTGGCAACCCCAACATTGACATTTCCAATTAACTGCCTCGAGCTCCTCGGCTTCCCGACATCCTCACAAGCTCCCGCACACTGGTGAAGCTGCAACTACCCACCCCGCATCCTCCAACGAACTACGGCCACCAACATGGCGGCACCGCAAGAGGGTTATCCTGCTCAAGGCTATCCTGCCCCGGATCCTTATGAACAGCAGCAGAGCCCAGCGCAGCCTGGCTTTGGGACCGCATCGCCTCCTCCCCAACCTGGGCAGGCCGAACACGATGGAGGGAAGAAGAAGAAGAGAGGTTACGCGGCGCAAGCTTACGACTTTGGAGCGGGTGCGAATTCGGCACTGGGAGGACAAGCGCAAGGAGGCGGTCAATTTCAACCTCCTGGACAAGCTCCAGTATACGGCGGTGGATATGCAGCTCCTGAGGCACAACCAGCATATGGACAACCTCAATATGGAGCGCCCGTTGGAGCTCCAATTCCTGGCGCGCAGCCTGTCCCATATGGTGCCGGGCAACCGCAATATGGCGGCGGTGTGGGCTATCAACCTCCAGATGCAGGATATCCAGGTCCCGGAGCACCAGCTATGGGTGGAGTTGCTGGAATTACCCAGGGAATGGGACAGATGGGAGTTGGAGCACAACCACAAGCCCAACCTCAGCAAGCCCCTGGTCGACCAGCAGTTCTGAACCAGTTATACCCCACCGATCTCTTGAACCAGCCTTTTAACGTGGCAGAACTTGATCTACCACCTCCCGCAATTGTTTTGCCTGCGAATGTAAGTTTAAATGCATGTAAAGAAGAAATATGGCATGCTGACTTTTGTTCCATAGTCAAGCGTTACCGCGTCACCCGATGCCAACTGCGCTGCAAAATACGTTCGCTCGACTCTTAATGCGGTTCCAACTACACACTCGTTACTCAAGAAGTCGAAACTGCCTTTCGCCCTCATCATTCAGCCATATACCTCTCTACACGATGTTGATGACCCAGTTCCAATTGTCCAGGATCAGGTTATTTCACGTTGCCGAAGATGTCGATCGTACATAAACCCTTATGTCACATTTTTGGATCATGGGCATCGATGGAGATGTAACATGTGCAACCTCACAAACGATGTCCCTCAAGCTTTCGATTGGGATGCGGCTGCTCAGAAAAGTGTTGACAGATGGCAAAGACCTGAGCTAAACCATGCGGTTGTCGAATTTGTGGCTCCACAGGAATATATGGTCCGGCCCCCACAACCTCTTGTCTACCTGTTTTTGTTCGATGTTAGCTACGCATCCGTGTCATGTGGCCTTCTCGCAACTAGCGCCCGTACAATTTTGGACAGTTTGAACAGGATACCTAATGCGGATCGAAGAACCCGCGTCGGTTTCATGGCTGTGGATTCCAGCTTACACTACTTTGCCGTGCCAAAAGACACGGATGAGAATGGCGAGACTAACATGCTTGTTGTCAGCGATCTCGAGGAGCCTTTCTTGCCAATTCCTCAAGAACTCCTGGTTCCACTATCAGAAAGTCGACTTAGTGTCGAGAAATTCCTGACTGCACTTCCATCTATGTTCCAAGCCAACCAGAACAATGGCTCATGTATGGGATCTGCATTGAGAGCAGGTCACAAACTCATTTCTCCGCTCGGAGGCAAGATTGTTGTTATCACAGCATCTTTACCGAATGTTGGCTATGGCAAGCTCGAAATGAGAGAGGACAAGAAGCTCCTGGGAACAACCAAAGAGAGCGCCTTGCTTCAAACTGGAAACAGCTTCTACAAAAGCTTTGCTGTTGAGTGCTCGAAGAACCAAGTTTCGATCGATATGTTCCTCTTCTCATCTCAATATCAAGACGTGGCGTCACTGAGCAACTTACCAAGATATACGGGAGGACAGACGTACTTCTATCCAGGATGGAATGCAGGAAGGAGTGAAGACGCAATCAAATTTGCATCGGAATTTAGTGATTACCTGTCAGCTGAGATCGGTCTTGAGGCCGTTCTTCGGGTTCGTGCTACAACCGGACTGCGCATGAGCACATTTTATGGCAATTTCTTTAACCGAAGCTCGGATCTCTGCGCTTTCCCAGCTTTTCCAAGAGACCAAAGTTATGTTGTTGAGGTAGCTATTGACGAGAGCTTGACTAAGAACTTTGTTTGCATGCAAACCGCTGTTCTTCATACGACAAGCAATGGAGAGAGACGAATCCGAGTAATGACCTTGTCATTACCAACAACTACGAGTCTTGCTGATGTTTATGCTTCTGCCGATCAGTGTGCCATTACAACATTCTTCAGTCATAAAGCTGTCGAGCGTGCACTTAGCAGTGGACTTGAGCCGGCCAGAGAAGCACTTCAGTCTAAGCTTATCGAGCTTTTACAGACTTTCAAGAAAGAACTTGCTGGTGGAAATATGGGAGGGGGCGGTTTGCAATTTCCTGCCAATCTCCGTGGCTTGCCAGTATTGTTCTTGGGTCTTATCAAAAACGTCGGTCTTCGAAAATCAGCACAGATTCCATCAGATCTTCGGTCAGCTGCGCTTTGTCAACTATCAACGCTTCCTCTACCACTTCTGATGCAGTTCATCTACCCACGCATGTACTCGCTGCATGACATGCCTGATAACGCAGGTATCCCTGATCCACAAACGAGTCAGATCGTTCTACCACCTCCTCATAACTTGTCCTCAGAAAGACTGGTTCCATACGGACTCTATCTTATAGACGATGGCCAGACTCAGTTCCTGTGGGTCGGACGAGATGCAGTGCCTCAGCTACTCGCTGATGTATTTGACGTTCCTGATCGAATCAAGCTTAAGGCTGGCAAGAGCTCCCTTCCAGAGCTGGATAACGATTTCAACGAGCGAGTGCGTGCAGTAATCCAAAAGAGCAGAGATTACCGATCTCGTAGCGTTGGCAGCATCATTGTGCCGCATCTATACGTGATTAGGGAAGATGGTGATCCAAGTCTGAAGTTGTGGGCGCAGACGTTGTTGGTGGAGGATCGGGCGGATCAAGGGATGAGCTTCCAGCAATTTATGGGAACTCTACGAGAAAAGGTGAGCTAAAGTCCCGGTGGGGCCCTGTTATTGAAGCCATGGCCTCGTGCTGATGCATACAATTTCCAGGTCGTACAATGAAGATATTTGGAGAGTGAAGTGCGAACGTTTGTAGCAGTATACCTCCGTAGAAAACAAATACCTATCTTAGTTGAAGCAACGCCTGTTTGGCGATTGCCCAAGTCCAGCTTATATGACTTTTAACAGAATCTTCTTGGTTCCTTCAAGTCGCCTAATACATGAGAGACTGTTTGTTTAGGTAATCATACCTACGGGCAAGCATAAAAAGAGTGTAATAAATGGAAGCCTCCTTCATCCAAGTTGTTGTCCTATGGATAACCAACAAGAATCGTCCAATCAGAACAGATATGAATAATACTGAGATGTTGGAACAATGAGGCTATTGCCTGCTACATTTTTTCCATTGTAAATCAAGCCACCTAACCTAACCTTATTGAACTGAAAACTTGCCACCAGGGCGATGGGATTCTCCACCTGCACCTGCATCGTCTCCTTGGTTACAGCACGTGAAGATTCACTCTGACTTTGTGAAAAACTTTCCTGATCTTGCTACCTTGAATGTGGATGACTTTTACTTCTTATTTGTGCATCACAAAAAGGCAGTGAGTGAGTCTAGGTACGCAGTACCTGGCCTGGTACTACCCCCACGTACTAGGGTAGGTAGCTCCCAATCAGCTCTAATCCGACCCAGCACTAGTGCCTCAAATACTAGGCCGACTTTAGGTTAACGGGAATTTTGGGCGACAACACTCAAGGATAACACCAACATCACCGATATTTCCACGACATAACAGCACCCTCTGCACAAATCATCGCATCCCAATATTAGGAACGCTTGATGCACAGATCTCGAATATCGCCATCTTTGACAACTCCTACTCCGCTGCTCTAGACACTTTTCGCTGTGGCCAGAGTCCGAACGCGCTCATCCTGACTGACTTTCGCAGCTTCACTTCGACTCCGACTCCCAAGCCGGCATGATGAACAGTCGTCATCTGCCGGCAGGGCAAGGCATGCCGTCAGATGGGAGGAGGCGGCAGTATAATCAAAGTCAGAACCAACACCAACATCAGCAATACCCCCCAGCGCAGATGTACAATGCCTATATGAATCCATACATGGGCAACGCGAACTACTACCCACAACACCTTCCTCCACAACAATACCACAACCCAATTCCTCACCAAAACCCATACAATCCTTACCCACCATATGTGCGCTCCCCGCCCCCGCCAATGCAGCACTACGCTCATCCTCCAATGCCTCAACAACAACAACACCCCCAACCACAGCAGCAGCACTATGCACCTCGGCCTCAGCAATCCCCCGCTGTGGTCTCAACCCCATACCAACCTCCTTCGCAGACACCCTCATCCACTCAGTCAACGCATACAGTCCCAGGGCCAATGACACCTCCAACTCCCCATACTGAGTTAAGTGCAGCACCAGTAACGCCGCCACGAGATTCCCCACACGATTCCTTCAGAGCACCAGTAAGTCTCAACATGTTTTCGCTTGATGAGATGTCTAACAATGAAATAGTTACCTTGGCTATCACACCCAGACGCACCTTGGCCAGCGAGAAGACCGCGCCGGAAGAGAAAGCAGAGTGGAGAACTATCAAAACGCTCAGTTGAACTTCCAAACATCCAGCAAGGCACAAGTGGCGAGGCTGAAAATCCCACACCCGCTGCCGAGGTGGCTGCTCCTCGACCCGAGACACCTTCCACCAGCCAACCACAATCCGATAGAACGGACTCAACCAATCCTACAACGCCATCCTCGAGTGCTCAGGCTCCTGTATCTGCTGCCCGTGATACTACACCTGTCGCTCAGAAGTCCGCGCAAAAAGCGAGAATTCCTGCAATTCCTGTCGTCCCCGCACTGCCAAAGGCATCCCCGCGGGATGTTGCAAAACAAATCCCAGAGAAGACAACTGAGGATCCTTCTGTAGGTCAAAGCCAGGAAGATGCTAAGGATGAAGAAAAAGTCATCACTTCGGAGAATCAAGCTGCGAAGGTTGAATCTCCTGCCCCAGCTCCAGCTCCAAAAGCTTGGTCGACACCTAAGGCTTGGTCGGGGCTTTTTAACCCCAATGCAGATGCAAGCACTGCCAAGTCTCATGATATTGGGCGACGAGCAGGACAAAGTTTTGGCGCTGCAAATACGGAGTCTGTAGCAGAGGCTTTGCGGTCTTTCAGTGCTGTCTCTAGTGATTCAAAGATTTCGTTTCTCAAACCGCGTGGTCTGATCAATACCGGCAATATGTGCTATATGAATTCCGTAAGCTAAATCTATAATCCACACTCACGTTTGGTCGTCTTCTAATCTGTAACAGGTTCTTCAAGTTCTTGTCTCCTGCACTCCTTTTTTCACATTTCTTGACCAAATTGGGAAGCGCGCGACCCATAGTTTCAAGAGCGAAACACCTTTAATTGATGCTATGCAAGTATCTCAGACATTTAATTCAAACCAAATCTAACGTTTACATAGGATCATGTTCATGCGGGAGTATCCCGTAATAGATTCTGCCGCGTCCGTTGAGAAATTGCGATTGCGACTGAAGGAAGCAGAACTTGAGGAGTACGGGGAAGCGTTCACACCCGACTTCGTTTACGACGTGATCAAGCGTCTACCGAGATTTTCAAGCATGCGAGTATGTTACCAAAAACTTTTGTGTTAACCCCAACTAATAGTATGTAGCGCGGTCATCAACAAGATGCTGAAGAATTTCTGGGTTTCCTATTGGAGGGTCTTCACGACGAGTGTGTGCAAGTCATGCAAGCCAGTGCATCAAACGCTACATCTGCCATGGCCACTCCAACCAATGGCCCATCTTCTCCCACAAGTGAGGTCGCAAGCAATGCTGATTCAGGGGCTGAAAAGGCAAATGGGTGGCTTGAGGTTGGGTACAAACAAAAGGCTGCTGTGACTCGATCGTCTGGGGCAATCATTACCAGTTCACCAATTACCAAGATTTTTGGAGGGAAGCTTAGGTCTGAGCTACGTGTTCCTGGTCTAAAGGATTCCGTCACATTGGAGCCCTACCAACCCTTGCAGCTTGATATCGGGTCCCCTAGCGTCAACAATATCGTCGACGCATTGAAGGGCTTAACTCGTTCCGAGGCTCTGCATGGCGATTTCAAATCTCCCAAGGGACCTGATGTTACTGCCACGAAGCAAGTATTCATCGAAACTGTACCTCCTGTTCTCATCCTTCATCTGAAGCGCTTCCAATATGATAATACTGGTGGCACTCAAAAGATTTGGAAGAAGGTCGGATATCCTTTGGAGCTGGAAATTCCCAAAGAGGTTTTCAACCGACAGCAACGGAACAAGTACGCTCACGGTGGACTCCCCAAGTATCGATTGACCGCTGTGGTATATCACCATGGTAAGAACGCCAGCGGAGGACACTACACTGTTGACGTTCGAAGACAAGATGGGCGCGAATGGATCAGACTCGACGACACAGTTATTCGACGTGTGAGAAGTGAAGATGTCGCCGAGGGGGGCAGCGAGGAGGATCCAAAGGTTCTCGCCGCCGCACTGGAATCCCAAAAGAAAGACACCCCGTCGAATGGAAATATGTTCGCGACCATCGATGAAGCCGAGGACTCGGTGGCCGAGGAGGGTTGGAAGCAAGCAAGCGGGCCAGGGAAAAAATGGTCAAGTGTTGTCAATGGCGCTTCGACCCCAAAAGCAAAGACGGCCGACAAATCTTCCATTAAAGATAACAAGGTTGCGTACCTGCTGTTTTATCAGAAATTATAATAAGTCTGGCTTTTACAACAATTTCTGCCGCGGGCCTTGAAGTAGAGAACAATAGTCGCAAGCCACCTCGTCATCGATGCAAAAATACTGCTGCGATATAGAGGCGAGACAATAAGGGGATATTAGGGCAGGTATCAAAAAGTAGTCGATGAAGTTGAAGTGGGTACAGCCAGAAAGACAGGCTGCTGTACCACCGAGGCTCAACTCGAAGGATAAGCTTAGGAGTGTTTTTTTGCTACCAAAAAATTCAACTTAGAACTGGGCATAGGCATCAAAAAAGCTTTACGCGGAAGGAGAAACATTTGGGGAATTTCTGTCTGTCTACCTAACTGTCTATAAGCAAGGATTCTGTTGGTGATGAGGGAAGGGGATGGATGAGCTTTACGACAGCCTAATTTATCTTTGTTTGATGTATAATAGTTGCGTGGGATACTGTTTCTGTTGTTTTATTGGGACTTTCTCCATTGGGTTCATTTGGTCCCTTTATTGGGCTGGGGGGAGTCTCTGATTAATGATGGGATGGGGTTTCATGCAATAACGATAAATAAAAGTCTTTACACATATGCTTATATCTTTTTATTGGAGGGCTTGACTAATAACGTTGTGGTTTTGTAAGAGGTGTAAGGATAAGGAAGGGTTTTCCGTAGGCCATATACAGGGCGCTTTCTTGACTTATCGCTATGAGTAGGTGGTACTGTAGTCTCAAGTGCCTTGGTCTAGGAGTCAAGTTGTTATATAGGCAGAGTGAAATGAATGTAGGCAGTCAGTAATGTAGCACGAAAGGGGCATAATTCATATGCCTACCTACATCTTCGTTGATGTTTTACATCCGTCCCAAGTAGGGCCTATGAATATGGTGAGTAAATCATTTGGACGTAATATATCTTTCAACCACCCACTCTCCCTTCTGCAAAGAAATGACCAAAGAAAACCTACACCATTCGGCGGCCAGGTCGAAAACCAGATGAACTGAGTTTATTCCATATTTTAGCTTGGCAAATCTTTTTTTCCATGCGGGCCTGTGGCGGCGCACTCTCTCTTTCCTCTTGTTTCCCCCCTTTTTTTTGAATCGTAGATAGGTGTGCGGAACAGTTCGTGGTGCGGCGCTGGTGGGAATACACTTACTAACTGACTGGGCCAGGTGGGTAGGTTAGTGGTTTTGGTGATGGGGGGGGTGGTGTTTGGATTTCTATGTTTGTGTTTTGGGGATTTGTAGGGATTGGGTTTGCAGAGGGGGTGTGGCTGGTTGGTTGGGTCGAGTGACAGACGAGGAATTGTACGATGGATAGCGAATAGAACGTCTAAGTGGCGCACCTGGTTCTCTGCGTATATCACTTTTTGAAGATCTCGATATGTTACCCTCGGCATATACAGTCCGCGCCTGCTTGAGATTTCCTTCTCCGAATCTCCTACTCAATCGGACATCCTGCACCTTTCAACATACATGCTGTATGAACCATGGGCTTTGAGTTCCGAGGAGGAGAAGGTGGAGGTGGAGGTGGTCGTGGTAGAATTTCTCTGCTCAGTACCAACTGCCCAGCTTTGGTCTCGAGAGTTGCCACTGAAGGAAGCAGACTTGGAAGTGAAGATACCACGAATAACCCTCGAGAGACTGCCGGCCGAACCTGCGAAGATTTGAGGCTGAATAGTGTTTTAATGATTGGAAAACAGGCAGTTATACTTGCCGCCCTCGTCTCAATCGTCATCCAGTAAAACCAATTTTTTATGAGGTGGATTCCTTCATAAGTTGCCATGCCGTCTAGCTTCCCTAGAAGCTGATCGAGCACAACAATGCATATGATACGAAAGTAAACTACCGGACTACCTAGTAGAAAGACCCCACAGAATGCGAGCCTTTTTACTATCGTCAAAATCCAGGTCAGAACTTTGGCTATGGGCAACGACAGGATGATGATATCGGTAGTGTCATCGAAGATTGTTATACCCTTTGGGGTGTACTTTTTGACTATACATACTTCTAATCCACTCATGCTCAAATTATTCGCCTAAAAACAGATTGGTCAGTTGTTGAGCAGCTAGAGAGGTTTCGATAAGCGAGAAACCGAGCAGTATTGTAAGACAGAAGAGAAACTGTGTCGAATAGGAGAATTATATCAAGGGGAGGCAGGTAGTTATAACTGTTGATAATCCTGAAAAGTTTTCTACTTTTCAAAATAATTGTGTCACTATCTCTATACGCGAAGACCCCTTTCGTTGGTATCCTCTTGATAATCCTCCTCGCAACCATTTATTTCTTCTACCCATGACTACTTTCTCACGGCATGGGCGAAGATATCAAACGCCAATTGGATAACGTGGGAATCTACAAGACTCTTGTCGTCGTGATTTCTGCCCAGAATACAAGCAACTCGAGGCTCATGTTCAATTTCGAGTCATCCGCACATGTCCATCATTCCCCGAGGTCGTTGGAATACGGTAACTCTGGAACACTAGAACAGCGATTTCTTGAAGAACCCCTTTCAATAAATCCACGAATATTCCGAAGTCCGCAACTGTCGAGTCATTTGTTGGATATGACAGGTTGCGTATCCAATAATTCAGTGTTAGAGGTAGACTTGCTGACTCGCGGTTTTTGTTACGTTGCCACTCTGTAGTTCTTGGTTTAACGAGGATCTTGATTTCGCGATCTAGGATTGGTTTTTCTGTTCTTTCTCAGATTTCCTTGCACACAGTTTCGCCACAACGCGCGTGGTCGAGTTTTGTCATCATGCTGTCGAATTTTGATGGTGTACGAGTAGGGCTGACATAATTCGTCTCCGGCGAAATGTATGTAACTTTTGTAGGGTGGTTAAGGCGAGCAACAGGGTAAACCCCCATGAAAAAGCTACATTTGTTTCACCTGTGACGAAGTGCAGTAAAGCTTGCTTTAGCTTGCTTGCGCAAATACACAATTTTTCAGAGCCGAATTGAAACCATCAACGGGCAATAGATTAGGTAAATAGGCGAAGATAAATCCTTCGTATGAAAGAAGCGAGAGTTACGGTGTTGCTCTCGGGATCTGCCAGGAGGACTCTGAGAAACATGGGTTTCATAGGGAGAAGAGGCAGATTTGGTAGGTGTAGGCCCAAACAATTTTTGGCCGTAAACAATTTCAGCCAACGAGTATTGGATTTTATACTCCCTTCCATAATATGAAGGAAAATTCTCTCCTTGTACCTCCTTCTTTTCCTTTCAGTGAAAGCGGGAAGTGAGGGTTCTCCTGTGTTCTGAATTAAGAAAGTGAGAGTAAGCAGCAGCGAAGCACCCAGAGACCCATTGCCGGAACGTTCCTAGCTTGCCTGTTGGAATAACTTCTTCCCAGTCTTTAGAGGACTCGATTCTCGTTGAATTGGCTGGCAATAGAAATTGTCGCGTCGAAGGAGCTGAAAATCAGCCCCATCGAAAGATTATCTTCTGTAGTTGCGTATAGTTTCTTCAATAAACTGTCGACAACTGCACGTTCAAGATCGCTATGATCGGACTTCTCAAAGAGTTCTGCTGATAACTTTATCGCAAAACCACAAAGCACAACAACTGAGGAGTAGAGAATTTAAGCAAGATACTTTATGGTCGTGATTTTGATATACTGTTTTGCTTTCACCTTGTCACCTGGAACTTTTCTACTCAGAATAGTCTTCTTAATGCTACTTTCAGCTTTTTAGGAGTCTTTAACAGCGCAGAGAAAGGACTAGATAAAGTCTATTCCATGTTTCGCAGGCAACAAATTCATGGACTTCCCAGATAACGGCTCCCTATGCTAAGGAATAGAACCTAAGAGCTTGGTAATAGCTTCTAGTTGTGGTCGATCGCTGCTAGCAAGAAGAAGTATAAAGGCTTCATAAGTCCTAGTAGGAACTTCAAAAAAATTAAAAAAATAAAATTCGCCTAAACTCTCCTATTTTAAAGACAATACTTATTTATATATATACCCTATTTATTATAGAGTTCCTACTATTATCGCGTTAGCTATAAACACTTCTATTATCTATAATTTCTTAAATCCCCTCCTGAAATTCCCTTGGAATTTTCAACTTTCGCTCGCTTAGTACCTAGGTAGTACTAGGTAGTACTAGGTAGTACCTAGTACTTAGTCGGGCGGTCGGAATAATACCTAGGCGCGCTACGGAGCTTGGTCCGACTATGAGGAACCTAGTTTAGGATACTTTTACTAGCGTTTTAAGCTAAATTACGTAACTATGTGTACCGGCTATATATGTCTAGCTGTCGGTCGATCGTTCATCTATCTATCGATTTATTTATCTATTTATTTGTCTATCTATTTATTTGTCTATCTATTTATTTGTCTGTCTATCCATATCTGTCTGTCGGTCGTCTATCTATCTGTCTTTATCTGTCTATTAGTCGTCTGTCTATTTGTTTAGATCTATTTGTCTATCGGTCGTCTATAAGTCCCTCCCTTCTATTCCTTCTACTATCCCCCTTCTCTCGCTTCCTCTACTCGTAAGTACTAGCTCACTCTCTCCTCCTCTACTTATAAGTACTATCTCCTACGGACTCTCTCTTCCTCTAATTGTAAGTCCCTATTCCTTTTACCTATATCCCCCCCGCCTCCTATAGGTATGTACGTAGACGTAGAATAACCGATCCGCCCTTCCTCTGCGTAAAGCGATAGTTAGAGGAAGGGCGGATCGGAGATAAAGAATAGTAAGGGGGGCATTTAAAACTATGTATCTAGGAGTATCTAAATCAGGTGTTTTTTTAGCTATTTTATATATACTTCGTCCTAGGCGTAACAAAAGTTGAGTTTACAGGGCACGCTCAGTAGAGTACAGGGC